>ML110456.1:0-47125 GCA_003697995.1 Taxidea taxus jeffersonii
ATATCTCTCTGTGCAAGTTTTATTCAACTTTGTGCTTCAAGTCCTAGCTAGTAAAAGGAAGAAAATGACCTCAAAGTTATACAGGCTAAGAAGAAAAAAAATAAAATTACCTTTATTCTCAGTTTCTATGTAGAAAATCCCAAGGATTCTACAAATGAACCACAAAAAATAACAAATAAATTTAGCAATGTCAAAGTATGGAAAAATCAATTGTATCTGTGTTTATTACTAAAGAATAATTGGAAAAGAAAATTTTAAATATCATGTGCAAAAATATGAAAACTATAAATGAATGTAAAGATATATGTATAAGATTTCCAAGCTGTAAACTCTAAAGATAATTGTGAGCAAATGAATAAGATCTAAATAAGGAGATATATGAAAATAATGGACTAAAAGACACCATAGTGTTAAGATATCATTATCCCCCAACTGCTCCATAAATCTATTGCAACCTCAATCAAAACTGTAGCAAGCGTATTGGTAGAAAATGAAAAGGTTACTCAAAGGAATTATATGAAAGAGCAAAAGACTCAGAATAACCAATACAACTTTGAAAAGAATAGTATTTGATGACGTATACTACCTAATTTCCAGACCCTCTATAAAGCTACAGTAATCTAAAAAGTGTAGTTCCAGCATATGAGGGTAGACAAAAGGCCAATGGAAAATAATAGAGGACATAAATAGACCCAAATGTACAGAATCATTTGATTTACTATAAAGGTGAAATTCTGTTCACACTGATACACTTGAGACTGAAAAAATTAACTGTATGGTTTCATAGATATATTATAATCTCCTAACTAATAAAAATTTACCCTAAAAGTAGACATGCTTCTACTCTGAACATTTAACCCTTATACATTAATAATTCATTAGTGAAAATATTGCTCTTTGGAAGACAAGTAGAGCATGAAATATATGTAGTTCTCTTTTTAATCCCTTTTAATAACTATCCATTCATTTTAGCCCACTTTCAGTATCACAATTTTGATTACCTTCATCTGGGACAGAAAATCAAGCAAAGGCTTGGCACTTTAAGGAAAACATTTCTCTAGTTTACAGCAACAGAAAAAGTGCTTATGATGTATAAGAAGAGTCTTAACACATATCACCATAAAATGATTGGTCAAATGTTTTTGGGTTTTTTTCCCTCCTAGTTTACCAGTCACAATACCAAACAAGAAGTTATATAATAACATGGATTATGCCTACTTTAAGTTTGACTTCATCTCTCCTATGTGGTACAAGATAGTACTATATGCATATTTGTTATATGAATGAAGATGTTTTTGTCATTCATGAAGAATGAAAGAATCTAGGTGTGTTTTTTTCCCTCAGAAGTCTCTTAAGAGATCACCAGCACAATGTGGACTATGTGGATGCAATTTACATTACTTCATAAACTATTATACAAATCTGGTATACCATAATCAATTTATTTTGCTGTTACTACTCCCTGAAAAAACAAACTACATGCTCACGTATGAGCCAAATGAATCCAAATACACAATTCAGCTATACTCTTAAAGAGTAAAAATAGTTTTATACACAATTTAAGAAGTTAAAAAACATGTATTTTTAAAACAATATTCTGTAAACAAAAAATGGCTGTTTGTGTCATCAAAGTCTGAACTACTCTGACTAGCCTGAATCCCACTCAGTCTTTCCATGACAGGCAGCTCAGCAATCAATAACGGGTCACAGGAACTGAAGGTCAAGAATTCTACATCTTGAAGTCTCACATTTATTTCTTTCCAGGTCTTAGCCCCACTATGCTTGGATCTTATGTCTTATCTCCTACTTATTAAATAGAAATTTTTTCACTGTATTACATCTGATGTATTACATTAATACAAACATAGAACTACCCAGTTATAGTGTCTGAACATGGTCAGGATAATGATAATGCATTTCAATATAAAAATCAAAAAGAATGGCATAAGATTGATATTAAGTTTTTGCATAGCCAGTTCTAACTATGTCCAACTTAGAGGTAAATATATTCTACCCATATATGGCTCTTTAATTCAATAAATCTCATTCATTTCCCAAGATTAACCTAATAATTTATGCTGCCATGAGTCACTTTGCTTATTCAAAAGAAACAGAAGGACAAAGAAGTATTTCCAGAAAAGAGATGAACTACAAAAAGGAAATGAAATAAATTTCTAATAATAATAGTTTTGAATCAGAGCTATTTTTTAAAAAACAGAATAAGTATGGCAGCTATTTTTCTTCAGTGTCATGAAAGCTATTCAGTAAATTATCCTCGAGTAAACTAAGACTGTCAACATTATTCACTTAGAAATCCTAAATGAACATTCTTGAATGTGTTTCAAAGTAAAGCAATCATGTGACATGCTACATATCTCATGTTTGTGCCTTCTGCAGTCATGTCTGTTATACAGACAGACACAGACAATTAAGTTCCCCAGGAGAGTGTTGTTGACACAAACTAGTAAAAGTTTTCTTAATGCTAAAAACATGAAACAACAGACTAAATGGCAGCCAAGAAGAGGAAATCATTGTCACTCACCTTTCTCTAGTGAATTACTCTGCCATGAACATTAGGAATAGCATCCTTCATGTCAGAAGCAAAACCATTAGATCATCATCCAGAGAATGGATAGGAATTATATAAGCCTCTAGGAACTCTAATGCCAAGGTAATTATAATCTTCAGTAACTGAATGGCTCAAGAGTTTTACTCATTTTCTGTTTTAACTGATGGACATCTGTCTGTTAAATCTGTGGGCCCCATGTGGCTATTTAAAATGCCAACAAATGCAGGGTAATCGAAATGAGCAAAACTAAGTTTAAATGACAGAGAAGTTTGGTTGCTACCAGAAATGAAGGTAGATAATAAACAGCAATGACATATATTGATAATAGAGAAATATTTTATTTCACTTAGTTATTCTATGCTCATCTATCATCTCATTTGCATGGCTTCTGACATCATAATAGGTCTTTACTAGCTGGTGTGTATGACTGATGTAGTAGCTTCCTCACCAGTTTGCCTTAGTCTTCCTTTTGGCCCTTCAACTTACCCTCCTTGTCAAAAGCAGGAAAATCTTCTAATAATAGTACTATGAGTAAGTCATTTCAAAAGAAGGGGCTTCATACTTCATATTCTGCAGCCATGATTCTCCTGCACTGACCAAGACATTCTTAACATTCCCCTCAGCTCCAGTAAACTTCAGAAAATGTACTTCTTGATTATAGGCCTCTGACCTCCCCTTTTTAGGTCATTAAAAAAAAAAAAAAAAAAAAAACTTGTGATTTTAAATTCTTTCTGTGCTCCACTGAAATGAAAATCTTCTCCCAGCCTCTTGCTAGGATTACAGCCCATGAATGTCTTTCCCAGGACCACAAAGCCATCCCTTTGAAATCAAAATCAGCAAAATGACAGATCCCCTATATCTCACTCTGTGGGAGAGTAGGAGCCTAACTTTACTAAGCACTGATTAGCAAATACTAATCACATTGAACAATCTCCCTTCTAAAGTCCTCCAGTTCTTTCCTACTAGCTTAACCCAGTGCTTTAAAAGCATTACAAACACTTCCATCTTTTGTTTCAGTGGAGTTGAGTTAGGTCCCTTTCCACCATTGCAGTAGTCTCAACCCCTTCTGCAGTAATCTTGAGTAAAGTCTTCCTTGCCTTTTTAACTCCATTGGATGCAGTTTCCCTTTGACAGCACTTACTCCGAGCTGCTTCTTATACCTCTTGGTGTGTCTTCCCCAGTCTCCCTTCTTTGAGAACCTAATTATTCTGTAAGACCTAGATTAAATGTATTTCATGTGAGTACAGTTAGCTGAATTGAAATTACACAGGAATTGGGGAGAGATAGTTTATTTTGTATTACTGTGTACTGTCCAAAAATGTAAAACAGAATCAGCAACCTTGCCCTACAAGAATCAGACATTCTCTCTTAGAATATTCAGTATCTTTAATGAGAGACTGGAAGAATACAGAAAGACATTCTCTTTCCTAGCAGTTATCAGGACATTTCTTAGGTTTCCGATCTTCAAATGTTCACTTAGAAGAGGACTTCCACTTAGAAAGAAAAAAAAAAAAAAAGAATTAGAACACTGTGAAATTTGTCTTGCTGAAACATTTTTCAGTTACTTAAAAGACAAAGAAGACTATCATCTTCTCTCTCACCAGGCAACTTCCCTTCAAATGACTTTGTAATGTCACTGAATATAGAACTCTGCTGAGCAGGGAATAGAAACATTGATGTCTGTGGAAAAGTGCTAAAGAACTCCTTGACATTTTGTGTCTGGCACCGTAAGGAAGTTTACTTATGAGAAAAGTTTATTGTGATGCTCATCAGGCATCGAATGTTCTATTTTTCTCCATACAAAAATGTATAATTATGTGCAGCAGTATATATGTACATCTGAGAAGAAAAAATAACACAGTGGGAAATGAGGGCAAGCATGAGAGAGGGGTTATTTGTTGTTTATCCTTTCATCCTGAGGCTTGACAGAGGAAAAAGATTAAATGGAAACAAAAAAAAACACGATGACCACAAATCTGTAAATCAACAGTTGAAAAAGAATATTAAAATCCTATTAAAAAGAGTTTCCTCGACTCCTTTAACACTCAACATGCAATCTGTTTTCATGTTCTCTGAATCTAACATAAGATTTATCCCAAATTGCCCACTCTGCAGAGCCATTATAACTTTGCCCACCCACACCCCCATCTCTCAACTGGACTCCTGCAATAATTTCAGAAGTGGCATTCCGGCTTCCCCTTTTTCCTTCTGAAAACTATTTGCTACCTGGCAGTGAAAATCACCTCGGTGAAATGGCATCATGCTTTCAGCAAAAGACAAACCATGTCACTCCCCTGCTCAATAACTTTCAAATCTGTCTAAAAAAATCTCAACAACTTGACCATGGGGTAAAAGGCACTATATGACTTTCCCTATATCTCTGTCTCCAAAATTACTGCCTTTCATTTTTCCCATTAGACTCCCTATTCAGGCGATACTGGACTTACTGCTATTCCTCAAAAGCAACTGCCCAGAATATCCATCCCAGAGATTTCCACAGGATTCATTCCCTTACTTCATTCAGGATTCTGATCAAATATCTCCATTTTAGAGTCTTCTAGAACCCCTTCTTGAAATAGATCATTTTTTTCTCTCCATGTCACCTTCTAAAATATAATCTTGTGTTACTGTTTTTACAGCAAAATTTCCTCCTCAAATAATAGTATGAAAACAATAATCAGATTGCATCGCTTCATAGTCACCACCCTCCCCCACCCAAAGGCTGCTTCTCATTGCACTAAGGAAAAAAGCCACAATGGTTTCCATGGAAAAATAATTCATGATAAGGACTCTTCCCATAACTGTGAACTACTGATCAGACCATTCTATCTACCACTTATTCCTTTCTGGATATTCTGATATTCTTGCCTATTTTGAAAATACAAAGCTAGTTCCTGTTTTAGAGTCATTGCACTCATTGTCCCCTGCATGGGAACACCAATTCTCTATTCAGGTCTTAATCACAGTATCAAAATTCCCTTCATAGAACTCTCCATTGCCTTACCTTATTTATTTTTCATGGCACTTATAACTACTTATATGTTTACTCAGTTATTTTATTTGCTGATTTCTACATATCTCAGTAAAATGAGAGTAAGAACTTTAGCTCTCTGGGTCATCACTATATCTTTGACTCTTGAAACAATGCCTATCACATAATAGGATGCAGTAAATATGTTGAATAAACAAATTATATGTATACTTATAGGCAATTTTCTTTAAATGCCACACATGACTCTCAGGGACACATCAATTTCTTTAGAAATATGTCCCTTTTGAAAATTTATGTTTTTTTAATATGTGTAATAATCTGATTTATAAAAAGACACAACAGTATTTAAAACAATACAAAGTATCAAAACAACATCAAAAGGTGAGTGTATTTAACCAAACTCAGCTCATAACAGAGAAAAGAGTAAAAATAATAATTCATGCTATAGCATATTGCTAACAGGAACTGGCAACAGAAAAGGTTGGTAAAGGAAGGCATTGTTTTAAGAATTAGAACTGAGGGGTTCCATAATCATCTGGCATCTGCTCAATGTTGTACCTATGGTTAGAAATATATGATGGGAACTCTAGGGAACTTCTGAATCCTTCATTTAAGGTCCCAGTCAACTGTGACCACAATGTAGCGCTCATGCTGAGTTACTCTCTGAACTAAGCAATCATCTGCATAGGTTCCTTTGTGTGTGCATGGTAGTAGTTCAAATCTTGGATCCTTGGCAATCCTTAGAGCCACTCAATAATTTTGCCACAGTTTCTCAATTTCAGCCATTACACAGTTATACAAGAGATACACACTTGGCACAAAGACAGTCCATCATTGGGGTGCCTGGGTGGCTCAGTGGGTTAAGCCTCTGCTTTCGGCTCAGGTCATGATCTCAGGGTCTTGGGATCAAGCCCCACATTAAGCTCTCTGCTCGGCGGGAAGGCTGCTTCTCCCTCTCTCTCTGCCTGTCTCTCTGCCTACTTGTGATCTCTCTCTCTGTCAAATAAATAAATAAAATCTTAAAAAAAAAAGACAGTCCATCATTGGCTGTACTAAGTTAAGTTTGGAAAAGGTGATAAAACTAGTATCAATCAGGATGTGGTAAGGTAGGCCCAGTTGTGTGTTATATTGTGTTATATTGGAAGAATAACCAGGAAAGATGTTGGGGAACTTCTCTTTCCTTGAGTGCAGTGGGATCTTTCTTTTCTTTCCCTTTTTTTTTTAAATTAACATATAATATACTATTTATTTCAGGGTACAGATCTGTGAATCATTAGTCTTACACAATTCACAACACTCACAATAGCACATACTCTCCCCAATGTCCATCACCCAGACACCCTATCCTCCCCCACCACCCCCAGCAGCCCTCAGTTTGTTTCCTGAGATTAAGAGTCTCTTATGGTTTGTCTCCCTCCATGGTCCCATCTTGTTTCATTTTTCTCTCCCTTCCCTCCCACGAACCCCTGCCCTGCCTCTCAAATTCATCATATCAGAGAGATTATATGATAATTGATTAACTTTTTTCACTTAGCATAATACCCTCTGGTTCCATCCATGTCATTGCAAATGGCAAGATTTTTTTGATGGCTGCATTATATATATATACTTAGACTCCAAGATCAGAGGCTTAAGCAGAAGGATAGAAATAACTAGTCAGGAAATGATAGGTGTTGGCAAGGATGCAGAGAAAGGGGAACCCTCCTACATTGTTGGTGGGAATGCAAGCTGGTGCAGCCACTCTGGAAAACAGTATGGAGTTTCCTCAAAAAATTGGAAACAGAGATACTCTATGACCTTTACACTACTGTGTACCCTAAAGGTATGAATGTAGTGATCCGAAGGGGCATGTGCACCCCAATGTTTATAGAAGCAATGTCCATAATAGCCAAACTATGGAAAGAACCTAGATGTCCATCAACAGATGAATGGGTAAAGAAGATATTATATATATGTGTATATATGTAATATCTAGTATAAAGAAGGCAGAACAAATAGTATCCATAAGATTCTTGATACTCAAACTTTCTTTTCTGCTCTGTTGCCTAATATAATTTTTAACTATTTACTTAGTACCAGAATCTCTAACTTAGACCTCTTTACTAGGCTTCAGTGTCCTATAGTACATATCCATTTGACTCTGCTACCTCAAAATCAACAAATGAAATGGGAACATACTATCTTTTCTGTTCCCATCCTAACTCCTCCTCCTGTTTTCCCTTTTTTCCTCCTACCCCATTGATAGTTTTTAACAGCAACCCAGCTGCAAAGCAAGAGATATAAGAAATCCTTAATTCTATTCAGCTGCCCCACTCTAGTTTTTAAGGTTTTATTTATTTTAGAAAGACAGAGAGAGAGGGTATGTGAGCAGGTAGAGGAATAGAGGGAGAGGGAGAAATAATCTCAAGCAGACTCTATGCTGAGTGTGGAGCCCAACATGGGACTCAATCTCACCACCCTAAGATCATGGCCTGAGCTGAAACCAAGAGTCAGATGCTTAACCAACCAAGCCACCCTGGTGCCCTGCACTATATGTTTTTCTATACAACCTCATTCAAAGATGTAATCCAGGACTAGAAATCTGAACAAAATATGTGAAACAATTATTTTCATTTGTTGAACAACCAGCAGTTAGTTTAGTGCTCTGAGAGAAGTAAAACAAATGAGATAAACCCTGAATTAGTCTGGTTTTCTGACTTAACTCAAAGTGTTTCCTATACTATGGTACAGTGAGGACTCAGGAGCAAAGCACAATGGTCTAGCTGACCACAGGTACATAGATAAGATTTCACAGAAGTTGAAGTAATTGGATTTGCAAGGCTGAATAACAGAGGGAAAGAAAATAAGCAGAGAAGGAACTCCACAAATCTACGTGTGGGTCTTCTTAAATTCCTTGCTGAATAAGAATCTGGGCATACTCCAGGATGATGGGAAAAGAAAAAAAAAAAAAAAACACAGAGGAAAGAACAAATAAAATCATGAACTGAGAAACTGTAGCTTACACAGAGCTGAGCAATATTTTAGCATCAACCATCAAGTAATATTTAGCATCAACCATCAATTGATCATCCAAGGAAATTAACTGAGATCCAGGAATGACCATAACTTAAGGTATAAAGAGAAATGCTAAACCAGGGGCGCCTGGGTGGCTCAGTGGGTTAAAGCCTCTGCCTTCGGCTCAGGTCATGATCTCAGGGTCCTAGGATCAAGCCCCACATCAGGCTCTCTGCTCGACAGGGAGCCTGCTTCCCCCTCTCTCTCTGCCTGCCTCTCTACCTATTTGTGATCTCTCTGTCAAGTAAATAAATTTTAAAAATCTAAAAAAAAAAAAAAGAAAGAAAAATGTTAAACCAGTCATAGATTATAGATTATGGATATCTTTAGCATTAGCACCTAATAAAGCATCAGAAATAAGTCTGTAAGAATAAAAATATCCACAAACACTGCCACTTAAACAAACTCTAACATTCTTTAAAGGAAGGTCCAGACATCCAAAAACATAACATTCAAAATGTTCAACCCTATTAAAAAATTACTGGACATAAAGAAATAAGAAAATATGATTTGTAAGCAGTAGATAAATCACAAACAGAAAGATAGCCAGAAGTAACTGGGATGATAGAGAGCAGATAAAATTTAAAACAGTTGGGGTTCCTGGGTGGCTCAGTGGGTTAAAGCCTCTGCCTTCAGCTCGGGTCATGATCCCAGGGTCCTGGGATCGAGCGCCATGTCGGGCTCTCTGCTCAGCAGGGCGCCTGCTTCCTCCTCTCTCTCTGCCTGCCTCTCTGCCTACTTGTGATCTGTCAAGTAAATAAATAAAATTAAAAAAAATTTAAAACAGTTATAATGAAGATGTTAAAATATTTAAACATAGACACAAACAAGACACAATGAGAAGGAAAATAAAAAATAAAAGAGAAATGAGACTTCTACAATGAAAGTACAGTATCTGAAATTTAAATACACACTAGGTATAACAGCAGTCTAGACACTGAAGAAGAAAAGATTAGTGAACTTGATGAATCCTACCTATAATAAAGCACAGAAATATTGGACTCTTAGATGGAGTAGGTAAGGAGATAAAGTATTTCTGGTGATTTTGACTCCTAAATTGTTCAGATATGATAAAGATATTAACCCATACACCTGAGAATCTCAACAAATCACAAGCAGAATGAACACAAAGACAATTTTGAGAACATCATAATCGCATTCTTAAAACAAGCAATAAAGAAAAATATTTAAAATCAGCCAAAGTAAAAGACGTTTAATATGTAGATGCTCTTCAGGGAAAAATAATATCTCCTTTTTTAAAATCTCAAGCAAATGTCCTTCATAGAAAATTATAACCAGAGAACAAGCAGGGAAGGAGGTGCAGGGAATTACAATTCTAAATGTTTCCTCTGACGTGGCACTTGATCCCAGAACCCTGAGATCATGACCTGAGCTGAAATCAAGAGCCAGATGCTTAACCAACTGAGCCACACAGGCACCCCTGAGGGGAAGGCATTTATCTGAGAAATAAAATCCATGGCTTTCATTATCTTGATGAGCAATTTTAAAATTCCCCAAAAGAAAAATATTCTCTTAAATTCAGAAGGCTCTTTAGACCTACAGTCTAACTTATTATCTGATAAGCATTTGCAGATGTTTGTATAATTAGTGAACAAATACAACTACCTTTAGATTTAAACACAATTACCCTTGCATTAAAAATATAAACCTATTTTTTTTAACCTCTCCTAAAATCCCTTCAGTGGCATCCCTGACTTGCCCACAGGACACGTTCCAAGTTCAGTTTTTGTCCTCACTTTATGCCTATTCCATTTTTCTCCCTGTTATTTTTTTTCTGACACTCCATTTAGTTGAAACTACATTTTTTTTTCACTTTCTTCTTTCCACACAGAATGGCCCCACACTAACTTAGAAGCCTCTTGCTAAATGTATCCAGAGTATACTGTGCTCCTTCTATCAAAATATTTGCTTCACTTTAACTGCTTACTGAAATTCCTTCCTTTCTATCAGAATCAGATTTACGATGAAGCAAGTGAATCTTAAGCCTCCAGGTCCCTCACTTCAGGCAGCCACATTTAAGGCCCTAGCTATTAAGTATTGACAAAAATTATTTAAAATTAGTCTTTGCACGTGAAATGTCACATCTCCTAAATTTTTGTAGTTGGTATAGGAAATAATCTTAGGGTTTTTACTAAATTTAAAAACTCTAAATTGTATCTGATATTACCAATAATGAGTGCAAAAGCCAAAAGAAACATTAGTAAACTACATTAAGCAGGTAATCTTGCTAAAGCAAAAACTGAATTGCATGTTTTTTAGAAATCATCTTTTTTTTTCTGAGTAAAATGCCCTTTTTAAAATTTTTTTATTTATTTAATTTCTTTTCAGTATAACAGAATTCATTGTTTATGCACCACACCCAGTGCTCCATGCAATTCGTGCCCTCCATAAAACCCACAACCTGGCTCCCCCAACCTCCCACCCTCCGCCCCTTCAAAACCTTCAGAATGTTTTTCAGAGTCCATAGTCTCTCATGGTTCAACTCCCCTTCCAATTTCCCTCAATTCCCTTCTCCTTTCCATCTCCCCATGTCCTCTGTGTTATTTGTTACGCTCCACAAATAAGTGAAACCATATGATAATTGCCTCTCTCTGCTTGACTTATTTCACTCAGCATAATCTCTTCCAGTCTCTTCCATGTTGATACAAAAGTTGGGTATTCATCCTTTCTGATGGAGGCACAATACTCCATAGTGTACATGGACCACATCTTCCTTATCCATTCGTCCGTTGAAGGGCATCTTGGTTCATTCCACAGTTTGGCGACTGTGGCCATTGTTGCTATGAACATTGGGGTACAGATGGCCCTTCTTTTCACTACATCTGTATCTTTGGGGTAAATACCCAGTAGTGCTATTGCAGGGTCATAGGGAAGTTCTATTTTTAGTTTCTTAAGGAATCTCCACACTGTTTTCCAAAGTGGCTGCACCAACTTGCATTCCCACCAACAGTGTAAGAGGATTCCCCTTTCTCCACACCCTCTCCAACACGTGTTGTTTCCTGGCCATTCTAACTGGTGTAAGGTGGTATCTCAATGTGGTTTTGATTTGAATCTCCCTGATGGCCAGTGATGATGAACATTTTTTCATGTGTCTGATAGCCATTTGTATGTCTTCATTGGAGAAGTGTCTGTTCATGTCTTCTGCCCATTTTTCACATGATTATCACGTTGCCTGATTTCAAGCTTTATTACAAAGCTGTGATCACCAAGACAGCATGGTACTGGCATAAAAACAGACAAATAGACCAGTGGAACAGAGTAAAGAGCCCAGATATGGACCCTCAACTTTATGGTCAAATAATCTTCGACAAAGCAGGAAAAAATATACAGTGGAAAAAGGACAGTCTCTTCAATAAATTGTGCTGGGAAAATAGGACAGCTATATGTAGAAGAATGAAACTCGACTATTCTCTTACACCTTACACAAAGATAAACTCGAAATGGATAAAAGACCTCAACGTGAGACAGGAATCCATCAGAATCCTAGAGGAGAACATAGGCAGTAACCTCTTCGATATCAGCCACAGCAATTTCTTTCAAGATATGTCTCCAAAGGCAAAGGAAACAAAAGTGAAAATGAACTTTTGGGACTTCATCAAGATCAGAAGCTTCTGTACAGCAAAGGAAACAGTCAACAAAACAAAGAGGCAAGCTATGGAATGAGAGAAGATATTTGCAAATGACAGTACAGACAAAAGGCTGATATCCAGAATCTAAAAAGAACTTCTCAAACTCAACACACACAAAACAGATAATCATGTCAAAAAATGGGCAGAAGACATGAACAGACACTTCTCCAATGAAGACATACAAATGGCTTTAGACAACATCTTTTAAGAATAAATTCATTTTTGAAAGTCAAGCACAAGTCAAATCATTGTGGCAAAGCAATATTCACACTAGAAAACCCTTACCTCTTTTAGACACTCAGGAATAAAAATGGAAGTAACAGATATTACTCAGTTCCACTATAAATTAGAAGACATTCTTCAGGGTTGTGGGCTATGTGCTCTTTTGTCCAAATCTCCAGCGATTTCTCTAAAAATAACCACCAGTTTTCTTTAGAAGAACCACTGGGGTATTTATGTAAGACTCAGCATTACGTGCAAACAAAGACGAGTCACCTAATATAACCGTTCAAATATAAAGCCTGCTTATTCTATAACTGGAAAATGGGGGATACTTGAGGGAAAGTAATTCAACAGGAGGTCTTGGGATTGTAATCAATCCTATTTTGATCAAAGGTTTAAATATGGCTGACTCTGGCCACATGAATTAACCATCTCTCCTAACCTGCTATCTCAAATCAAGTACTGGTATCATAGGTTACTAATGAATTTCACAGATTATGAATTCCAATTTAACTTATAAGATAAATTTTTGTTTTCCTACCAATTCTTATCATAATGCCCATTTTAAAGAAGCCTATAACAATGAGATCAGAATGAGAGTCTTGAATCCTGACACCTTTGAGAGACAAGCAAAAATCAGAAAGGCAGTACAGAAAAATCAACCAAAAACAATACATAATAAAATCTTAGTCTTTTTTTTTTGCTGAGAATAGACAATATATCCCTCCTTCTGAGTCATTATACCCATTAAGAATAACCTTAGTTATAGCAAATCAATAAATGTTTGATGAAATAAATACTTTAAAAAGTCATGTTTTAAGATTTATTGATACCTCAGCTCATTTTACAACTATAAAATGAAGGTTTGAGTCAGATCACGCTGAGATTCACCCTACTGTTAAAAATTTGATAGAACCTTATATAATGTAATATGTTCACAATGTACAAAGTATCAAAGTTGAGATAAATGGATTATAAAAAATGTAGAGTACAAATATGCAGATGTGATTTTAAGTTCTGACACACATGTATGTGGCTCCACTTCTGTCTGAAAACTGCAAATTTTATCTAGCATATTCTTAAGCTTTTATAATAAAAAATATAAATCTAAAAAATAAAAAATTCAATTTACTTGAGGCCAAAATTCTGGATACTCACATGTATGGGTTTTTAACATATAAGTTTTCAAGATTTTTGAGTATGTTGAAACTGTATAAATAGCAACTGAAATATTTTAATCTCTAAGAATAAGAAATAGAATATCAAATAGTTAGAAATACATAGTATTTTAAGAGGAATAATGTTCAAGATTAAGTAATAACATTCAAAGAGTAACAGGCCCTTTTTCAAGGTTTTATGATACTCAAAATGAGAACATACAAAAACAAAACAAAAAGACTACCTGGAATAAGTTGACAATATGTTTCCTTTAAGATTAATCATAGTTTAGAACAGGCCAAATACATCCATTTATTGAAGAAATTTTACAATCAAAACTTTTAAGAACTGACAACTGTCTTGGTATCCTGAGTCACCTCAGTCCCTGAGAGGAATGATCTCTCCTTCTCACTAAATCACACCAGATTATGTGACAAGGCATATGATGTGTTAGTGGCCACATGCTGACTGAGCAGCTGTACAAAATGAATTAAAACCAAATTGCAAAAACATCTAGAACTGCAAACTTTTTAGAATGTTAAATGAAAATAAAAAGCTGTTTATACGGATTACATAATTAAATGAAGTAGTGAATTGAACATAGTTAAAATTACTATTTTGTAAGTTGTCTTTAAATGGTAAGTTAGGTTTCACTATAAACATACTGGAATATATAGATTCTTATGTAATGGCCATAACTTTACCAAAAAAGTGTGAAAATATGTGATGGCATAATGAATAAAAATGTTATAGAGAAGGATTTAGCAGAATATGACTTTGAATTACTCAGTAAGAGTTAAATAATATCCAGGTTTCAAAGGTTATTACAGAAGGGAATCAACTGATATCAAGGGATATTAGTGGTATAAATTCTAAATATTAAAATCATGTATCATTCTTTGATATTCATGGCAATTATCGATTTACTACTTCTCAATGCCAAATTTACCCTTCAATACATGCTCTGTGATAATGCACATAATTCCTTTAAAATTTTCTTTTATTAAGTGAGCACAATGTTAAACCTTCTCAGTAGAGGTTGTTAAAGAAAGGAGCACTCCTTCCATTTCCAGAGGTGCACTTTCAGTCCGTGGCATGGGTGTCAGATATGTTCCAGCTACATGAGTGATCTCCTGGCACCACTGCAGCCTTAGCTCAGACTGGTGATCACCATGCTGCAGCTATCGCAACATAAACATGACTTTTACACACACCAGAGCCCCACCTTTCTCTGCTCACCTATCTTAAGGCCCCAGTGGTTTGTCTCCCAGGGCTCTCCTGATGCTGCAATCCTGTGAATGTCATGGACCTCCCAACACAGACGCCATGCCTTCTTGGCTTTCTGTTCACACTGTGCCTCACACTCTCTATATGCCTTTGTACCTGGCCACACTGGCGGTGGCTCACCTGTGTCCCTCCTGTATTCTAAAGGGTTGTTTCCTGCTTGTCCAAGAACTGTGGATGATGCCAGGAAAGCCAGTGAACTTCCTTCCACCCAGCAGCCTGCAAGTACACCTTCCTACAGGTATCTGAACCCTAGCCCAGGAGTGGCCCATCCTTCTAAGTATGACTTTCCCTAAATCGTCTTCCCTCAATTCTAAGATGTCACACTTCTCGTAACTCATAATCACTTGTATCTTAGTTAAGTCATTCTCTCCCATTAAACTTTCCTTGATCATATCACTTTGTAGTTTTTGTCTCTTGATTTGATTCAGACTGCTACAAAATTGGTATCGGGAGTGGTCTCAGAAGACAAGCCTTTAAAGATAGCATTTGGAAGTTAGTTTTGTCCTTGAGCTTGATTACAATGCCGGCTCCTTCCCAATGAGAAATGGAATGCTAGTGACCCACGGCCTGCAGTGGAATCACAAAATGTAACCTGTGGTTGAGTGTGATAAAATATCGAGTGAAGCATGGGGAGTTCATGTGGCTGCTTCACTGGACTATTTTGCTGGTAATGATGAAATAAGGACCATAATGCAGTAGAGATTCTTTTGAGTGGAAGTATCTTGCCCTCTGTTTTCTGAAAAGATGAGCCTTTTGTGCTTAAAAATATACAGTGATAGCCTCATTTGTAGAAGATGCTTTGGAAGGTCATGCTCATTTTACTCAGGGTGCCACCAGACACATAACTAATGGTCCCACATCAGCATGTTCTAGGGCATTAGATATGCCTATAACTCAGGAGGAAATAATTTAAAGATAAAATGACTATAAGAATTTCCTAATATATTTTGGCAGAAAACTGAATGTGTGTGGGGATGGATATTATGGCTGTTAGACCACAGAGGAAATACCAAAACAGTACATAGACCCGGGTTAACTGATATGGGTGCACGTTCTAGAAACTTTAGATTTAATATCACATATATTATTTTTTAAATAATTCTGAATTATTTTCTTTTGTTCCCCTGAGACTCCAGTTACAAGCTTAGAATTTCTTCCTCCTCCACTTATTCCTATTTTTTTCCTAACCATTTGCTGTGTTACAGTTAGAATATTTACTACTGACTCACTCCAGTTTGCTAATCTGTTTTGTCCAGTTTATTATTAAATCTCTGTTGAATTCTCAATTTCTATTAGTTTTTCAGAATTCTAAATTTTCTATTTGATTTTATCTAGATGACAATTTTCTATTTTAACTATCATATGTAACTTTTGACATATTTTAGATTTAAATGAATTAATAATTTCAATAACCTTATTATCTTTAGGTCTACATTTATTATTTTTATTTTTCCTCTTAACCACAGATATTTTAAGAGTGGACACTGACTATGAAAAACTTAAAAATAAAAAAAACTTTAGAGAGCCTTTGGATGATGTCTTTTTTCCAAAATAAGTTTCTCCCTATTCTCTTACAGACAGATATAGCAAGGTCATATTAAAGTTACTTGTTCAAAACTGCACTGCAGTTTGTTTTTATTTAAAGGCTCATCTACCTGGAATTCATGTTCATTATTAGGATGTATTTCTCCAGAATCACAACCGAAAAGTATGGGTTACTTGTGTGTCATAGACTTCGGTTTTTATCTCCTCAGAATAGTGAGACTGGTTCTTCCCCTGCATATGTCTTAGAGATAAACCACAGAGTCTCTCTTATCACTGGTATGGTATCTTAGCTCCGAAAATTTTAACTTTATTGTCACTCTAGTCTCAACTTTATTTTTCTGGCACTGTAAATAAAATCTGCTATCTTCTCACATTCTTGGCAAATTGTTGGATTATTGGCCTTTGTTCAATATCACTAATTGGCAAATATCCCCTCAAGGAGAAAATGCCTTCATGTTTTTTGGTTCAACTCTGTAGTTCATTTTGTTGTGGGATCCCACCTTCAAATTATGATTGCTGCGGAAGACCTTTCATTTTTTTCAAATGTTTTAAAAAAATGTTTTGACCATATTTAGTCTTGTTGTTTTGTTCTAGGCTGGAATGTTCATCTCCCATAAGCTACTCAGTATGAAACCAGAAATCTTATCTTATTTATATATATTTTCTATCTAAATTCCATGACAATACACACAATGTCTACACTTTTACTTTTTTTAATAGGAAGTATCTTGGTACTCTGCACCAGAATTTAATTGTATGTGTCAGAGAGGGCAAAAGTAGACATAAAGAAAGAAAATAGGACATGGATATAATATAATGCCAAGTGGCTTTGTATGAGGTTGTATCCTGGGAATGGGCAGAAGTGACAACCAGAAACTTTAATTGTCCAGGTGTATTGCTAAGAATGTTGCCCTGTAGGAATCATAAAAATCATTTTCTGAAGGTCTCTGTACCAGGAACATCTGTTCTTCTAAACAACTGTTAAGAAAAATCTGATGTTATGAATATTGTACTTCTCATAATATATTGCTTATTTCTGATTTGGCTACTCAGGAAATCAGAAATAAATGAAAGCCTATCTTTAGTTATTCAATTGTGCTTGTTGGGTTTATTTTCATTTTCCTACTCGTTTTTTTTCTTTGCTAGCATATATAACATCTCCTCTGCATGATTAAACACATAAATTTTGTTAGGTTGCTTCAAATTTTTCTTGGTCTGAAGCAAAAAAAATATCAATACATACATGATATTAAAATCAAAGACAAAGAGAACAAAGGCCTCTTTCTCCTCCTGACTTAAGTATTTTTATAAACCACATAATTTATATAAGATAATTTCAATAAGTAGCATAAAATTAAACCATAATAGCCTGAATGAGTAGAGAACTTACTGTTTCACATTACAAGTAGCCCAGAGTCTATGAAATGCCAAAGTTGTATTTCTTGGTGCATCTATATTGTTAAGTCATCAGTTCAGCCACTATTCTCCTGGCTGTCTTCTCCTTAATTCATGATGCCTACATATCCCCTACCCATGTATATACTCAATGATATCAAAAGACAGAAAGGCAGTATCTTCTAATACCAAAGAAAAAATACTTCCTCATGAGTCAAGTGACTACTTCCCTTTATATTTCATTATTTAGGGGAGTCATATTATTATGCCTAAATGGATTAACAACAAAGAGACTGTAATTTACTAATTGGTTTAGATCAATCAATGTTCATCCCTTATTACTGGGAAAGGCACCCATGAAGCATAACACTGTGTAATACATTAAAAAAAAATCAGGGTTCAAGATTCAAGAGAAAGGGAAACAGTGATACTTGAGTTGGGGGGGGGAAGCATAGTGGGCTCTGCCTGATTCCCTTAATACTATCTCATGGTTTTTAGGCTCAAAACCTCATTTATCAATCATTAATTCATTCAAAAAATTAACTGAGCATATAATTTATCCAAGCTATAGTTCTAGAAAACTATAGGTAAAAAACTAGAGGTAAAAAAACTAGAAAAAGAGGTAACATCTCAGGTATAACAGAGCTTACTATCCAGTGGAGAAGACAGAAAAAAAGAAAAAGTTGGCTAATGTAGAATATACTAGATGATAATTAGGGTTAAGGAAAAAAAATTAAAGCATCAGTGCAGATATAAGATAAATAAGCTTGTTCTACTGGGTAACCAAAGAAGGCACACTGAGAAGGAAAGTTCTGATTAGACTTTAAGGAGAAAATGAATGAGCAAATGGAGATATTTCGAGAAAAAACAAAACAAAGACATCAAGTGCAAAGTTTGGAGGCAAAAGCATTCCTACTCTTTGAGGAACCTTGAGGTCAGAATGGTTGGAATAAAACAGAGAAGAAAGAAAAAAAGGTCAGAGGACTTTTTGATCTCTTTAAAGAATCATTTTTTTAATCTGAATGTGATGAATAGCCTCTGGAGAGTTTGGGGTAGAAAAATGATACAAAATATTGGAAATTTTAATAGAATCATTTTGGCTGCTATGTGAGAATAGACTGAAAGAGGGCACGTAAAACTAGAGAGACAAGTCAAAGAGCTATTCCAACAATATAGGTGAGCAAACGCTGGCTTGGACTCAGGGTGTTGCAGAGAAAGTGGGAAGCAGTCAAATTCTGTGAATATATCTTGAAAGTAAACCAGAGGCTCTGCTGTTGGTTGGAGTGTGAGACAGGGGTGAGAAGATGAATTAAAGATCATACAAAACTTTTTAGCCTAAGGGATTAAAATAATTGTTTTGTAACTTCAGTATGATTTCCCTACCATTTCTAACTTTATAAAATTCTAACTAAACTTTAACTTTTTCATGTATAGATTTAACCTACCCTTTTTCTGCATTTCCTAAAATATTGTTAGTCTCTCCATTATTTCATAATCATATTCTAAATTGTATTATATTTGTTCTTTGTCTTACCCATCTACTCCCACTTTAAAAATCTGTACTCCTTGACAGCAGAAACATTATCTTTTGTATTCTTCAATCATGCAAATTTCCCCCACTTGGGTACGAGGCTAGGCATTGAGACTGTAGATATATATAATTCAACATGATATTACCTTCGTAAAATGTGTTCATCTGTGTTTAATGCCACTTCTTGGTGTTCGATCCAAATTCACTGAATTGGGATGCAGTACAATGTTTTTAAAGAAATATTTTTCATTGTTATTTACACTGTTGTTTTTTTTTAATATCGACAAAAATATCTTCCTTCAACATGAATATTATAAAATGCTATATCTGTAACTCCATCCCATGAGGAGAAACATACAAGATTGCTATTTGCTTTCCTAACACTCACAAAAAGAATTTCAAACTGCTGGGATATAGCTCAGTGACCCTGGTAAGTGATTGGCAGTGTTCTATGAGGCCATTTCCGAAGCTGTAAACAAAAAAGAGACAACAGTATTGTTCAAAGCCTCCAGGCTGTGTTTGTTCCTTGGTATTCAGGTTTCAAGGTGACTACTTTGTACTTGCAAAGGTAGTTTTCAGTGCAGAGAGAATGTATGCTTTGTAGATATACTTAAAAACTCAGTTGAGGATATTTGTGTTTAAGAGAGTTTATTCCAGTTTAATTGCATTTTATATAAATATTTTGCCTTAGTCAAAAGGGGAAGCAAAGGATGACAATTCCAAATATTTCCTGTGATTGGAAAATAAACCCCAATTAAGACAATATTCTGGAGTCCAGCTGTCTGACTTCAAAATACTGCTTAGCTACTTATTTAATATATAACTGTGATAAATCATTTAAGTGCTCCAAGCTTCTGTTTCCCTGTTTACAAAATGTAAATGACAAGTTTTAAATAAAAGGCTTTAAATAAAAGGCTTTCCTCAAGGCTGTGTTATGTGTTGAACTGAGTCCTCCAAAAAGATGTATTTAAGTCCTAACTCCTGAGGCCTGTGAATATGACCTTCCTTGAAAAAAGGATCCATGCAGATGTAATCAATTAAGATACAGTCATTAGGGTAGACCCTAACCCAATAAGACTATTGTCCTTAGAATCAGAAAAGGTCCTGGGAAGACAAAGATACACCGAAAGAAGGCCATGGTACAATGGAGACAGATGCTAGACTGATGCAGCTGCAAGCCAAGGGATGTCAAGGACTGCTGAGGACACCAGAAACTAAAGGAAAGGCATGGAACATGTTCTCTCCTAAGAGCCTTTGAGAAAATATTTCTCTCCCTATACCTTGATTTCAGATTTGTGGCCTCCAGAACTGAGAGAATAAATTTCTATTGTTTTAAGCTACCCAGTAGTTTATTTTTGCTTTTGTTTCCTTTGTCACAGGAGACATATCCAGAAAAATGTTACTATAGGCCATGCCAGAAAAATTACTGAATTGCTTTCTTCTAGGATTTTTATGGTTTCAGGTCTCACATTTAGGTCTTCAATCAATTTTGAATTTATTTTCATGTACACTGTGAGAAAGTGATCCAATTTCATTCTTTTGCATGTAGCTATCTTGTTTTCTCAACATCATTTCTTGAAGAGACTGTCTTTGTCCCATTGTATATTCTTGCCTCCTTTGTTGAAGATTAACTGACCATATAACTGTGGGCTTATTTCTGGGCTCTCTATTCCATCCCATTGATATCTATTTTGTGCCCATAACATACTGCTTTGATTACTAGGGATTTGTAGTATACCTTGAAATCTGGGATTGTGATACACACAGTTTTTTCGTCTTCAGGACTGCTTTGGCTATTTAGGGTCTTTTTGTGGTTCCATACAAATTTTATGATTGTTTGTTCCAGTTCTGGGAAAAATTCTGTTGGTATTTTGATAGAGATTGCATTAAATCTGTAGATTCCTTTGGATAAGATAGACATTTTACAAATATTTTTATTTTTATTCTCATTTTTTATTTTTATAAAAAATATTTATTTTTCCAATCCATAAACATGGAATGTCTTTCCATTTTTTTGGTATTATCTTCAATTTCTTTCATCAGTGTTTTATAGTTTTCAGAGTACATGCCTTTCACTTCTTTGGCTAGGTTTATTCCTAGGTGTCTTATTATCATTATTTTTTCTTTTTTAAAGGGGGAAGCGCGAACGCAGTCCCCCACTACTACAAATTATGCAGTCGAGTTTCCCACATTTGGGGAAATCGCAGGGGTCAGCACATCCAGAGTGCAATGGATAAGCCTCGCCCTGGGAAAACCACCTTCGTGATCATGGTATCTCCCTGCCAGGTAAGTAAGTATGTCTTATTATTTTTGATTCAACTGTAAATTTTTTTTTCTTAATTTCTCTTTCTACTACTTCATTATTAAGGGTATAGAAATGCGACAGATTTCTGCACACTATTTTTGCATTCTGTGACTTTAATGAGTTCATTTATCAGTTTTAGTAGTGTTTGGTGGAATCCTTTGGTTTCCTATATAGAGAATCATGTCATCTGCAAATAGTGGAAGTTTCACTTCTTCCTTACCAGTTAAAAAAGTCTTTTACTTCTTCTGTCTCTTGATTGCTGTGGCTACAACTTCCAGAACCATGCTGAATAAAACTGGTGAGAGTGGACATCCTGGTTTCTTGTTTCTGATCTTAGGGGGAAAGCTCTCATTTTGTTACCACTGAGTATAATGTCAACTGTGGGTTCTTCATACATGGTCTTTCTTATGTTTCATTCACCTGGTTTTTATCAAGAAACCCATTAAATTTTAATATTCTGTGATAAATGAAAAATATAGCATTTAAATACTTAATGCAAAATTAATTCTAAAGATCAAGAATTAATCTTGCTTAAGATTAAATTAATCTTACTTTTGCTTTACCTTGAAACTAGCAATATAAAAGATATTTAATTATCAGTTTAAATTATTCATCTTTTTAAGTAAATGCTAATGTATTACAATGTTCAAATGGACACATTGGTTAAAAAAATTACTGTTTTGTTTCATATGACAGCAGTAATTTCTAAAGATTTCTCACTTCATGACATGTGTATTGATATTCTAACCATCTCATCCTCACTTCTCTTTTAATGATATCCCTAGTAGAAAAGAGACATCATCATTAAATAGCTGCAAGAAATAGAACATTTTTAAAAGAAAAAGTAGAAGAGGAGAAAAAGAATTGTGGGCAGAAGGAGTACTAGTAGCAAGAGGAAAAGAAGAGGACAAAGTAAAAGGAGCTTTCAGAAGACCTCAGGTAATAAGGGCAACTCTTTGAAAACATTCATCATTATTCCATTAATATGAGAAACAGAGAAAATTACTAGTGGCATTCTGTATACCTTGGAAAATTTCCAGAACAGATGGGAAATCTTGTGCTTGATTTTAATATATTAGTGAAGAATGGGCTCCTATAATGTGCACAGAGCCATAGGTTACTTGTATACTTCCACAGAAGCCTCAAAAAGTACTCATAAGGACCCTATAGAATACAAGGAGTACTGACTTCCACATGGAGAAGCATAGGCCATTCATTCTTACATCTGCCTCAGCATCCAAAAGAAAATATTTCTTTAGAAGTATTTTTAAAACAATAATTTTATAGAAACTGTATGCAGACTTTATGGCTCTACTAATCCAAAGATGACCCTTTAAGATATGGTAGATTTGAGCAGTTTGCCTTTGCTTATTAAACATACCAGTTAACTACTTTTCAGCCATATGAGAATATCAGTCCTAACCATTGGTTTCAAAGACAGGTACATCTGAATTACAAAACAAATTTTTAAAATAGGTCAACTATCCAGGTTTACCTTAAGACTAAAATATTTTATTCAGAAAAATAAACTTGAAGATATCTAAACATAGGACAAAGCAAAATAAATCCTTAATTGCATTTAATAAGAATTGCTTAATAATTTTAGGCCATAGACTTGGTCTTGGACTCAATTGGGATAATGTATTTGGAAGTCTTTAGTAACTATAGGCAATTTAATTTTTACTTTGAATCTTCTAAAGTTGGATGACTAACATACAATATTTTAATTTCTATGAAGTCAATATATTAAAGAATTTTCTGGATACTTAAATCATAATTATCCTACAGAACACTAAATCAGAAATCAACAAATTGTGGCCCACTAGCCAAATTCAGCCCATCTCCTGTTTTGTTTTTGTTTTTGTTTTTAAAGATTTTATTTATTTATTTGACAGACAGAGATCACAAGTAGGCAGAGAGGCAAGCAGAGCTAGAGGGAGAAGCAGGCTCCCTGCTGAGCAGAGAGCCTAATGCGGAGCTTGATCCCAGGACCCTGGGATCATGACCTGAGCCAAAGACAGAGGCTTTAACCCACTGAGCCACCCAGGAGCCCCACCCCATCTCCTGTTTTTTTTTAATGAATTTCTATTGGAACTCAGCCACACTCATTCCTTTTTGTATGCCTATGATTGCTTTCATGCTATAACAACAAAAACTTGAGAAGCTGTGTCGGAAACTGCATGGTCTGTTTACTATCTAGGCCTTTGCAGGGAACAGTTGCTAGATTCAGAACTAGATCACATTTTCATTAATTGCTTAGTCAGATTTTTTAACATAAATCTAAAGTAAAAATAAATTTAACAATTTATGTAAGAGTACTTGATTCTTAGGTTTTATGTCCAGTCTTGCCTAAAAGTAGTTCAGTAATTTCTCTTTACAATAAGAATTCCTCTAATAATACTTCTTCATACTTTATTAATTTAGCCATCAGAAAGAAAAAAAAAATGAGTCATAATATTCTCTTTTAAAAAATGAGGAAGTTGGACAAGAAGATCTCAATAGTCAAGAGTTAAATGATTATGATTCTATAATTAAATATGAGATATTAAGACAGATGTTCCTCACAAACTTTATTTTTAGCTATGAAGATAAGTACAGTGAACGTTTAGACATTAGGTAATATAATGGCTGTTGAGCATGATATTTAGTTCCATTTGTAACAGCTAGATACTGAGTTCCTAATATGTTCCTGCTTAAAATAAAATTCAGTGTCCATATGATGTATCTTAAACCAGGAATCTGCAATGAGTATGTGCTAATTTTCAAAAGGGTGTCAATCTGTGAAAGAACACAGAAATAATTAATTATTTATAGATAGCGCTTAACATTTTTTCAGGTAATATGAACAGCAGAGAGGCATTACTACAAAATCATTATGGGGACTTTTTCTTTTTCCTTTTTTACAAAAAGGAAGAACACACTTAAGCAGTTTTTCAAAGAGGTCAAACTTTTAGTTATGCCTTGTAATGGCTTGAAAATGCCAAGAGTCTGTGAAACAGGAAAAAAAAATGTGTAGATTAGCCAGAAAGAGAGAAGTGAAATGGATTTTCTTGTGAAAACCAACAATTCCATAAAATTTAAAAAATTTTTCCTCATCAATTAAAATGATACTCTTGTTACTTACAAGATGAAGAGATTTCTAAGTTTACCCAAGGTTATGCATCACAAAGCACAGAAAAGAATAAGACTCATTGAGAACCTAAGAAAACTGCGAGATTTGATGAGGTTCATGAATGGGAAGACTTTTTTTTTTTAGAAATAAAGACATGATACACAATTTAAAAAATTGTGAGATTCCCATTCAAACTAACCTCAGGTTCTAATTATTTATTTTTACAACCAACACATTTACTCTCCAAACCAATGCTCCTATATTTAAACTTTTAAGATCAATTTTGGTTTTAATATCTGCATCTTCCCTTTTTTTTGTTAGTTTAGCTAAGGGTTTGTCAATTTTATTGATCTTTTCAAAGAACAAATTTTTGGCATTATCAATTCTCTGTTATTTTTCTATTCTCTATTTCAATTTTATCCACTGCAATTTTGCCCTTCTTTTTCTAATTTTTAAAGTGTAAATTTAGGTTACTGATTTGAGATCTCTTTAAATGTAGGCATATATTGGTATACCTTTTCCCCTGAAAATAGTCTTCATTGCATCCCATAATTTGTTTTGTTTTTAGTCATCTGTATTTTTGTTTTGTTATTTTGTCACCAAAAAGTTAATTTTATTAGACTTATCAATTATTTGCCATTCATTTATTCCTTCCTTTAGAATTTTAATAGTTTTGTGTGTATTGTGCATGTGGGTACACACTAGTTATCCCATTATATTTTCTGCTATTTACTATTTTTAATTATAAAGTATAGTTGAAATGTAATATTGTAATATTATTTTCAGATGTATAACACTGATTCAACAGTTATATACATTATGAAATGCTCACCATAAGTATATTACAATATTATTGATTATATTCCTTAAACTATACTTTTAATCCCCATGACTTTTTTATAACCAAAAGTTTGTACCTCTTAATCTCCTTCACACATTTCACCCATTTTTAAGTATCTTCTAATTTCCCTTATTCCTTCATCAACTCATTAAGCATGTGTCATTTAATTCCCCTACATTTGTGAATTTTTCCAGTTTCTCCTTTGTTATTGATTTCTAGCTTCATCCCACTTTATTTGGAGAAGACACTTCATCTGATTTTCATCTTTTTAAATTAATCCTTGTTTAATGGTCTAAAATATTGTCTGTCTTGAACAGCATTCCATATGGATTTAAGAAGGATGTGTATCCTGCTATTGTTGGCTGAAGTATTCTATATGTCTATTAGGTCTAGATGATTAAAAGTTCTCTATTGACCTTCTGTCTAGATAGTCTATCTATCTTGGAAAGTGGAATATTACTAAGTATTACTGTAGAACTATTTCTCCATCCAATGTTTCTTTCATATATTTCAGTACTATGATGTTTGGTGCACATATGTTTTTAACTGTTATGTCTTTTTGATGCATTGACCTTTTCATCAAAAAATAATATTCTTCTTATCTCTTGTAGTTTTTTTTTTTTTACTTACAGTATAAAGTTGCTATATTTTATTAGTATAGCCTCTATCACTCTTTCAGTTATTGTTTGTATGAAGTACTTTTCTGAACCTTTCACTTCAACCTATTTGGTGTGTTTAGATCTAGAGTGTGTCTCTTGTAGATAGCCTATAGTTGGATAATTTTTTATATCCATTCTGCCAATATCTGCCTTTTGATAAAGAGTCTCTCTCTTACCACTTTCAAGATTCTCTTTTGTTTTGGTTTTCACCAATATAATTATAATGTGCTTCAGCGTGATTCTTTGGTGGCATGGATTTCATTACAATTCTTATGTGTATAAATTATTGTATTTCAAAAATTAGAGAAATCTTTGGCCTTAGTTTCTTCAAACATTCTTTCTCTTTCCCTCTTGTCCTTCAGAGATTCCAATGACACGTATGCCAGTCCTCTTGATGGTGCCATAAAGGTTCCAGAGGCTCTGTTCACTTTTCTTCATTCTGTTTTTGGTCTCCTTCTCAGAGTAATTTCAATTGTCCTATCATAAAATTTGCTTATTTTTCATTCTGCCTATTAAAAACTCTAGAACATACCTAATACGTTTTTCTTTAATTTCCGTTTTTGTACTTTTCAGCTCCATAATTTGTATTTTATTCCTTTTCATAATTTCTCTTTATCAATATTCTCATTTTGTTCTAACATCACTTTCCTGGTCTCCTTTAGCTCTTTGAGCATATTTAAGATAGCTGATTTCATCTTTTTGTAGAGTAAGTCAATTTTTTGAGCTTCTATAGAGAGAATTTCTGTCAACTAATTTCATTCCTCTGAATGAATCATACTTTTGTTTCTATGTATGTCCTCTAATTTTCTGCTGAAAGCTGGAAGTTAAGTATTATAATACAGTAACTATGGAAATCAGATTCTCCTCTGTCTTCAGAGTTTACTCTTTGGGGTTGTTGAAGATTGCAGTCATCCTTTTGTTTGGAGACTTTTTCAACCTTTTTTTACAAAGGTTGTATTCTTTATCATATGTGGTCATAGAATTCTCTTTTCCTTTAGCATCAGTTCAGCTAGTGTTTTGGCAGAGATTGCCTTGAATGTTAGGAGCATGTTAAAGTTGCCATTTTCTTGTTTCAACATTCACTTGCCTGCTATAAACCTTGACTGTTATCTGGAGTTCTAACAAATTATTTTTAAAAGTTGCTGTTTGTTTTTCAATGTTTTTCAGGAGGAATAGAATTCTAATGCTCCACCATTTTGCTAATGCCACTTTTCAATATTTAAAATTTAGTAAAAATCTAATAAGTCTTTTACAGGATAAGGTTTAGAATACAAAGATACACAGGACCTTTTTCATTTATTTATGTTAGATTATAATTAAATAGATAAGTCAGCCCTACACATATGTAATTACACATAAGCGTGAAAAATAGGTGAAAAGAAGGGGATGGAAAGTGAGGACTGCCTGGCAGACAGTATTTTCTACTGAAATTAGAATGTTAATATTAAGATACATCTGGAATTTAACTGCTTTTTTAGCATCAAGTCATTTCAAAGAGAATTTTACTTTTACTTGGTGGCAGAATATCCTACACTGGAACTGACTATACTATCCCCTTTACAATGGTTTAAAACATAATTTATGCCAGGGTTTGAGAAGAAAGGCAATGAGATTCCTCAACTTTAAAAGTTCTGCCTTTCAGATGCATTTCTGTCATCTAGAGTCACAACATGACAGATTTCTCATACAGCTAGATTTTTACAGCTATTAATCCTTGCCCAGTTTCTATTTTATGCCATTAATACCATAAAAATATCACCAAACATTCTTGATATAAAATCTGAAACATTAGTACACTTTTCCTAATTGAATTTTCTATTTAAAGACTTTTTCTTGTTTTATTTATTTAAGAGAAAGAGAAAGCAGAAGTACAGATGAGGGATAGAGGAAGAGGGACAAGACAACTCCCTGCTGAGCAGGAAGCCCAATGTGGGGCTCGATCTCAGGACACTGAGATCATGACCCAAGCCGAAGGCAGCTGCTTAACTAAAAGAGCCACCCAGGGGCCCCAAATTTGTATACTTTGGACTCTCCTATATATGTACCCTTGGTTTCTGAACATAGATAACTGATTCTATTCTTTATTTGAAAATTGAGTTCATTACCTTACAGTATTATCTGTACAATTAATCAAACCCCTCAGGCTCATAAAAAATTCTGTGGAATTCTTCTGGGTTTTATTTTTTTCTATTTATAGATGATCAAGCAATGAGTGTAATTTTCTAATCATCTTCCTGAAATTAAGTTTACATATTGGGGCTTATCTTCCATGAAATATAATTTATTATTTTCAGACATTGACTTTTTGTTACATAATTCTCTGTAAATGTGAATAAATCATTCACAGTTCAAACTGACAAAGACAGTATTATCTTACATAGTCACTTTACTACTAAGACAATTAGGCACTTCAAATTCCTGAGTCAACTGAAATCTAAAATTAAAAATCTAGAGTTCCAACTAGTGATATCCTTTGAGCTTTCTAGCCAGCCACAGTTATGGAAATTAGCTTCAATCAAAATTTCCCTAGCTGCCTTTGACAAGACAAGCAGAACCCAAAGTTAAATAATTTCATTGAAGAAGAACTGTTATTTTTCTCTTAGATTCTTGAATCTATTGCAAAAAAGATTAGCAAAATCTATTAAACCTGAGTTAAATATTTTAGGAAGGATTCTATGACTTTTTCTACAACCCTCCTTTAAGGAGTCTGTATTTTCATAGTTCTTTTGGGAACACAGATAAATACATCTTTTTTTTCATTGACAAAGTAGAAGAAAATGGATTTAAGACAAAAAACTTATTTGAAAAATAACTAAGACATTAAAATCATTTTAATACAGATTAAAGCATGATTTCTTATTTATTCCCAATATAGGCATTTTGGTTTATGCTTTACATTTCCTACACTAGGCTTGCCTCTAATTTTGAACACACTTTCCAAAAACCTAGGGAGGCTGAACAGTGTAGACTACATCTGAAGATTTTATATGTGGTCTGTGCCTCTGGAATTGTCATTTAAAACAAAAAATATTCTTTTTTATTTATTTAAGAGACAGAGATAGTGAGAAAGAGTGGGAGAGAGCAAAAGCAGGGAAGAGAGGGAGAAGGCTCCTTGCTGAGCAGGGAGCCTAACATGGAGCTGGATCCCAGGATCCTGGGATCATGACATGAGCTGAAGGCGGATGCTTAACAGACTGAGCCACCCCAGCACCTTTGGAATTGTCTTATTTTTTAAGAGAAAGTAAACTACTGAAATCTCAGCAAAAATATAAAATAAGCCATTTTCAAAGTGCAGTGGTTTTATCTTAGAAAAATTTCTAAGGGTATTCTCATTAATGTCTTAGATTATTTGTGTGTTTGAGAAAATATCATGACAGTCCCTCTATCCTAAGGGAGATACCCTCTAAAAAACTCAGAATTACATTTGAAAATTTATCAGTATAATTTACATACAATTAAAATGTTTATTATTAAAAGAGGCAGTATCTATCCAGTATAGCATTAAGAATTTAATAATCCATGTAACATCGAAACACATTTAATGTTTTATTTAATAAATTTTATTTTAGGTTATAGTATTATACTTATGGGAATGTTATTATATTTCTATGCAAAAAGTAGAATTTTCTGCTTCTCATGAATGAAAATTACTATATTAAAAAATTTTAATATAATTTATAATAAATTTATATTATATTTTTAACTATATTTCAATCATTTAAGCCTGAGAAGTTACCTATATTCACTACTCCAAATTTCTCTCCTCCTATTACTACTTAAATTGACTCTAAATAGGCTTTCTCTTCCACTTCTCCATTTGAAACTGTTATTACCAAGTTTGCTAAACATTTACACCCTTGTTAACTACAATTGCCAAACCCCAGTCCCTGTTCTTGGTAGACTGTCATTACCATTTAACACTGCAGATAATTCCTGTTTCTTGAAATATATCTTTTAAATTTTAAAATACTGAACTATTGTCTTTTCTTCTTTCTATCTCACTAAAACTCATCTTTCTGTGCTGACTCTTCCTAATTACCCTTCTAAACTATGGGGTTCCCCAGGCCTTGTTCTTTGGGCCACATTTATCTTCCAGCTACTGTCCTTCATTTGTATATTCTCATCTGTGACACTCACTTGTTGAGATGAGCATTCTCAGAGGATGCCCACAATTATATCCCCATCCAGGGCCTCTCCTCTTAATTACAAATGTGTATATTTAATCCCATACTCAATATCTCCACTTGAATATCTGATAGGCATTTCAAAATTAATACATAAATGTATTTTAAATATTTGGAATATTAGCAGTTTAATCTGTATAGACAGGTACATGCAGTTATGCATATTTCTAATTTACAGGTAGCACCTTTCAAATTATAAAATAGAATTTGAAAACAGTTAAGGGAATCTGGTAACACTCAAAAAAATTTTTTTTAATTTAACTTTATTTTCTCAACATTCCAAGATTTACTGTTTATGCACCACACCCAGTGCTCCATGCGATATGTCCCCTCCTTAATATTCACCACCAGGCTCACCCATCCTGCCACCTTTCTCTCCTCCAAAACCCTCAGTTTGTTTCTCAGAGTCCACAGTCTCTCATGCTTCATATCCCTCTCCAATTTACCCCAATTCAGTTTTTCTTTCTTTCTGATGTCCTCCATGTTCTTCCTTATGTTCCACAAGTGAAACCATATGAAATTGACTTTCTCTGCTTGACTTATTTCACTCAGCATTATCTCCTCTAGTCCCGTCCATGTTGATACAAAAGTTGGGTATTCATCCTTTATGATGGCTGCATAATATCCCATTGTATATACAGACAAATGGATAGAGAATATATGGTTCATATATACAATGGAAAAAAAATTAATACATTAAAGGGCACCTGGGTGGCTCAATTGGTTAAGCGACTGCCTTTTGCTCAGGTCATGAACCTGGAGTACCAGGATTAAGTCTCACATTGGGGTCCCTGCTAAGTGGGGAGTATACTTCTCCCTCTGACCCTCCCCATTCCTGTGCTCTCTCTCATTCCCTCTCTTTCAAATAAATAAAATATTTTAATAAAATAAAAATCAGAAATACACTAAAAAGCTGAATAGTACAAACAGATTTGATTACCTCAAAATATAAATCATACAGAACATCTTAGATTGATATTTCTTAATAGTGCTTCAAAGAGGTGGTAGGGTGTAGTGTTACATTTACTCCTTTTAAATATCAAATTTTGGGAAAAGTTAAAATGCAAACCTAGAAAATACTTTCCTGTTAGAATTTATTTTAAAAGGAAGTATAGGATTAGTCTATATACTAAGCAGAGTACAATTTGCATCCCTAATGGCAACTGTGAAATAATTTGTTGTATATTAAAGTTTGCAAGTGCTTTCTCCATGTAATAATTATTGCTGCTATATCACTGTCATATCATCATGAAAAAGATATGTATTTGTGAATCATGTGTTCTTTTTGGCTATAAAGTTTATTTTACAGAAAATTTTAGATTCTAATGAATTCAATTATGTGAGTACTATTCTTGCTTAACTAAAGTATGAGTGCTATGAAAATATTCAGAAACTATTAAATCAATAAGAAAAAAAGAAAACCTAATTATCAACTATTTTAAAGTGAACTTTAAAAATAGCTGAGCAATGAAACCTGTCTTAGACACCACTTACAATATATGAAGAAAGGACTGTTAAACCTACACAAACTAGATTACATTACACAGAGGCCAATATATATGTTTGTACATCACTGAACATTTGTAGTATGGGGTCAATTCCACTGTCAATAAGAGAACATGATATGATACACAAGCATAATTTAATGTCAGTAGAAATTAGTCAAGTGCAACAGGAGGAAAATAGATGCACATATGTTCATCTTATTCAGACTTAAGCAATAATGAATATATGCTTTGTCCCGTCAGCTAATTCCAGAGGAGAACTGAAGAGACCTTATAGAAACCTGTTTTGTTTTTTAAATTAAAAACAGTTTTACTATGTGATGATTGATGACAAGTTATTTATTGCTCCACTGAGCCTGTAATAAGGGACCTCTGAAAAATAAGCATTTATATATTTTAAGATACATCTGAAAGGAAAAACAATTGTTTGAAGGACAAATTCAATTTTTAAAAAAGGATTTTAAAATAAATAAAAAAGTCACTCATAAAGGCTGATAATGTCAGTAAAAGTAGTATTTATAGTAATGAACCACAAAAATCCTTGGGAAAATTGGTCTTTGTATATAAGATTGTATTGGCATTAGTGACACTGCTAGGCATTTGCTTATAATTAAGCAAACAGAAACAAGTCTAAAATGGGATTAAAAAATAAAGCATACCTAGTTGCTTGATTTTCCCCTCACAGATCACATAAAGCCAATTTTCAGCTAAAGAAATTCTCAAGTCAATAGCCTCTACATCATAACTCACATAATGTTAACAATAGTGGGGAAGAGTACAGACAATGATGCCAGATCCCCAGTTTAAAACCTGGATCTGGACCACTTTCTTACACAATACAAAAATAAATTCAAAATGGATGAGAGACATAAATGTGAGACAGGAAAACCATGGAACTAGAGGATATTATGCTAAGCAAAATAAGTCAATCAGAGAAAGACAATTATCTGTATATGATCTCTCTTATATGAGGAATTTGAGAGGCAGGGCAGGGAGTTGTGGGGGACAGGGAGGGAAAAAATGAAACAAGATGGGACCAGGGAGGGAGACAAACCATAAGAGACTTAATCTCAGGAAACGAACTGAGGGTTGCTGAGGGCAGGGGGAGGGATAGGGTGGCTGGGTTATGGACATTAGGGATGGAATGTGCCAGGATGTGTGCTGTGAATTGAGTAAGACTGATGATTCACAGACCTGTACCTGAAGCAAATAATACACTATATGTTAATAAAAAATAATAAAATAAAATAAGAAATCCTAGAGGTGAACGCAGGCAACAACCTCTTTGACACTGGCCATAGCAACTTCTTATGAGACATGTCTCCAGAGGCAAGGAAGAGAAAACCAAAAATGAGCTATTAGGACTTCATCAAGATAAAAATCTTCTACACAGTGAAGGAAACAATAAACAAAACTAAAAATCAACCTACAGAATGGCAGAAGATATCTCCAAATGACATATCTAATAAAGGGATAGTATCCAAAATACAGAAAGAATTTATCAAACTTAACAAACAAAATAAATAAAGAGACAAACCAAAAAACAGATTGGTAACTTTAGAGAACAAACAGATAGTTACCAGAGGAGAGGTTGGTGGGGGCATAGATGAAACAGATGATGGGGATTAAGAGTATGCTCATCGTGATGAGCACTAAGTAATGTACAGAAATTGTTGAATCACTATATTGTACACATGAAAGTAATATGACACTGTTAACCATACTGTAATTAAAATTAAAAAAAAAGAAAAAGGCAGAGTACACTCTTGACTTGGCATACATGGTAGTTGGATTTCTAGAAAACAGGGTATTTTAAAACAAAAAAAATGTGTTAATATTAGGTTTAGGTACAGTGACTCTTAGCCATCTATTATATCTATTAATAAATGGTGAGATATTTGGAAATAGTGTGGAATATGAGAAAATCCTTCACTAATGACAAACATATGAGCACTGTAGGATACCTAGTATCTCTGACCACACCCACTAAAAGTCAGTAGCTGCCCATCATTATTTCCGAATGTCTCATATGTAGGGGCTATCCCACACAAACAAATTTTTAGAGTGTTAACTGTAGTAATGCTGCATTCTTGATAGAGTAATTGTTCTAGATATGCCTGGAACAAAGGGTCAGTTATTTTATGGTTAGCAGACCTGAATTAGCTAAATATAACAGCAAATATAATGGCAAATCTTTTTTGTTGTTGGAACAACAGAAAAGGGGAGATAAATAGGAGTTGCATCTCTACATCTTGAGGGTGAGAAATTCTAACCAAATTGTGTCTCATGGAACAAAAGTAAAATGTCACCATACTTCCAAATAGTGTCCTGTTCATGGTTAATTTATGGTTAATTTATCTAATTGTTTCCTTATTACTCAGTAAGTAATCCAGGCTTGTATGTGTTCTTAGTAAACATAAGCTTATTTCCAGATACTACCTTTTCTAGGTATCCATTACAAAATGGTTTATTGACATTTTTGCCTACTAGTAAAGACAAACACGTTCATTCTTATTTTTCAACCTCACTATTTAAAGATCAGAACATTCTCATTCTCCACTATAAGAAATCATTTTCTAACAACACTTTCTCCGTGACTTCTTGTACATGTCTTTTAGATTATCAATCAGAAATGAAAAAAATGAACAGACTTAAATGGGTTAGGATTCTTTTTTGTTTTTCCCAAATAGAGCTTCAGGGCTCTGTAATTAGTATCTACTCTTCCACTTCCAATTCAAAAATTGTTCCCCTTGGTGTAGGAGAAGCGAGGGGGGAAATTAAGTGATTAATCATATATTTATGATTTATTGTATATAATGAGAAGTACTAAGGGGTAGAGTTTTATGATTCCTATGTATAAATTTTTACATAAAAACAACATGGAAATTTCACTGAAGCAGTGAAACCTGAAATGATTCATTGTTGAGGGTAGTTATTGAAAACTTTTGATTAAAAAATTGACATTTATAAATCATTGTATATAATGTCTTTAGTAATTGAAATTTAATACATCAAATTACTACTGTGAGAAAAAAGGCTTTAAAATGTAGTTTTCTAGATTTAAAGTAAATGCATTTCAGAAAAAGGGGAAAATGATACACTATTTTTTCATATATTTCCCATTTAAATTATTCATGATAATGTAACTCAGTCAGACTTGGGAAATAGTCATAAGTCATTTTACTAATACAAAGATGTATCAGTTATTAATGCTCTTGGCTTCAAATAATACAATGCATGGACAATACTAGCTGAAACCAAAAAGGGATTATCTTTCTCATATATGAGCAAATCCAGAAGTAGATTGATGGTGTTGGTTTAACTGCTCAAAGGTGCCATCAAAGATCATCACCTCTGTCTTTCTGTCATATTACCATTAGTTGCTGGCTTTCTGTGTTCACAAGTGTTACTTTACAGTGAAGTGATGGTATGACTGCCATTGTTGCAAAATTTGTACAGACAAGTAATAATGTCTACCTTGCCTAAATGTCCATGGCATATATTTCTTTTTCTTTTTAAGATTTGATTTATTTATTTGACAGACAGAGATCACAGGTAGTCAGAAAGGCAGGCAGAGAGAGAGGAAGGGAAGCAGCCTCCCTGCTGAGCAGAGAGCCCAATGTGGGGCTCGATCCCAAGACCCTGGGATCATGATCTGAGCCGAAGGCAGACACTGAGCCACCCAGGCCCCCCATGGCATATATTTCTGTATTTATTATTAAGAAAAAAGTTCTAAGAAAAAGATCTAAGAAAAAGATCTAATAGCTGTAACTCTACAAACAGAAAAGCAACCAACTTTCTGCATGTAGGCAGTGAGAAGAAGTGAATCCAAGGTGATATATGGGAAAATAAACCATGAGGGAAAGGAGCCTCCATAAGCCAGCACCAGAAAGTGACACAGCAACAGAGCACAAATCAGAATTGTTAGAAGTGTGCTCTGGTGAGGGACATCCCTCCCTGAAAGGTGCTCAGGTGACAACACAGGATAGAATCCTAGGTGGGATTCACAGGGTCACAGGAAGACCAGAGATGCCTGAGTGTGACAGAGTTCTCAGGCATCTGAATGGGGAAGCTGGCTGCAATCAGTGAGCCCAAGAGTAAGCTCACAGCTCAGGGTTGCCATATATGGCAAACTCTGGCACAGTGAGGCAACCACTCTCCAAGCAGGGGTCCAGCAAGCGGCAGAACAATGACAAGACACCCCCCTTCTTCTCCCTGGAAGTGCACTCAGAGAGTTCACAGGGTTTGGAGACTTGAACCAGTCATGTGCCTGAAATGGAAATGCTCAGTCACAGGTTGGGTGAGTATGGAGTGTGGTCAGGAACCAGGGAGATAGGAATGATTGACTGTTCTTCCTTGAGGGTGCACTGAGGAGTGGGTCCCCAAGCTTTCAGCTCCAGGGCTGGAGATTGGGAGACCGACATATTCATTCTCATCCACTAAAGTGGCAGGGAAAGCTCTTAGGGAACAAAGGCCACATAAAGCAATTCAGAGCAACTTACTTAGGCCAGCTGGCAAGGGTCATACAATTCCTCTCTGGGCAAAGACATCTGAGAATAAGCGCAGCTGGCCCCTCCTCCAGAGGATCAGCAAGAACATCGAGCTAAGACCAAGTTTGTCAATCACACAAAACAGCAAAACTCCAGCACTAGGGGAAAATGGTATTTAAAATCCATGGTTTCCACCCCCCCCATGATTCTATAACTCTTTCAATTTTAATTTTTTCCTTCCTTTTACCACTCCTTTTTAAATGTTTCTTTATTTTCATTTTTATAGTTCCATTCTATTCTTTCATTGTATTTAATTTTTTGTATAAATGTAAGCTTTTCTTTCTTTATAATTTTGGAATGCAGTTTCTTCTTACAAAGAGACCAAAATACACCCAGAATTTAGTGTATGGCTCTGTTCTCTTCAGCTGTATGATCATATTCTTTTTGTTTGTTTTTGTTAGTCTTCTTTTTTTAAAAAAATGTCATCTTAAAGTTAAAGTCTATCCTTTCAATGTTTTATATACATAAGTTTTTGTTCTTTATAATTTGGGGAGGTGGTTTCTTCTAACAGACACTCAGGATAAAGAGCATTGTTCTGCTCTGTTTATATTTTTTTTTATCTTTTAATTTTCATTTTTACAGTCACATTCTATCTTTTATATTGTATTTTATTTTTGTACATATGTTTTTCTTTCTTTACATTTGACATTGAGTTTTTTAACAAAGAGACCAAAATATACATAGGATCCAGTGTATTGCTCTGTTATATTCACCTGATTATATTCTTATTTATTTATTTAATTTTTATTTAGTTGTTTCTGGGTCCCTTCTCATTTGTTTACTGTAGAGTTCTCTGGGGTCGTTATTGCCATTTTTAGTATTTTGTTCTCCCATTCGTATATTCTTCTCTTGACAGAATGACAAATGGAAAAACACCTCAAAAAAGGGAACAAGAGGCAGTACTGACTGCCAGAGACCTAATCAGTATGGATATAGGTAAGATGTTAGAACTAGAGTTCATGATAATTATTATAAAGATTCTAGCCAGGCTTGATAAAAGGAGAGAAGACACTAGAGAATCCCTTTCTGGAGAAATAAAAGAACTAAAATCTAACCAACTTGAAATCAAGAAAGTGATAAATAAGATGCAATAAAAAATGGAGGCTCTAACTGCTACAATAAATGAAGCAGAAGAGAGAATTAGTGATATAAAAGACAAAATAATAGAGAATAAAGATGGTGAGAAAATGAGAGATAGATAACTACTGGATCATGAGGGGAGAATTTGAGAGATAAGTGATACCCTAAAGCTAAACAACATTAGAATAACTGGGATCACAGAAGAAGAGGAAAGAGAGACAGAAGGGAGCAGAAGGTATATTGGAGCAAAGTATAGTAGAGAATTTCCCTAATCTGGGGAAGGAAACAGACATTCAAGTCCAGGAAGCACAGAGAACTTCCTCCTCAAAAATCAATAAAAATAGGTCAACACCCCAACATGTAAAAGTGAAACTTACAATCTCAGAGACAAAAAGAAAATCCTGAAATCAGGGTGGAAAAAGAAGTCCATAACCTAAAAGGGTAGAAACATTAGACTTGCAGAAGACCTAGCCACAGAGACCCGGCAGGCCAGAAAGGATTGGCACAATATATTCCGGATGCTCAATAAGAAAAATATGCATCCAAGAACACTTTATGCCACTAAGATGTCACTGAAAATAGAAGGAGAGATAAAAATCTTCCAGGACAAATAGAATCTAGAAGAATTTGTCATCACTACACCAGCCCTGCAAGAAATATTAAAAGGGATCCTTGAAGCAAAGAGAGAGCCCAAAAGTAGCATAGAACAAAAGGATCAGAGGCAATATAAAGAAACAGTGACTTTACAAGTAATACAATGGCACTAAATTTACATTTTTCAATAGTTACTGTGAATGTAAATGGACTAACTGCCCCAATCAAAACACACAGGGTATCAGATTGGATTAAAAAAAAAAAAAAGAACCATTGATATGTTGTCTGTAAGAGACTCATTATGGACCCGAAGACACCACCAGATTGAAAGTGAAGAGGTGGAAAACAATTTTTCATGCTAATGGACATCAAAAGAAAGCTGGGGGGGTGGCAAATCTTATATCAGACAATTTAGGTTTTAAACTAAAGAGTGTAATAAAAGATGAGGCAGGACACTACATCATAATTAAAGGGTCTGAAAAGGTCTAAAGAAGATCTAACAATTGTCAATATTTAAGTCCTTAACATGTGAGCAGCCAATTGTATTAACCAATTAATAACAAAATTAAAGAAACACGCCTGGGTGGCTCAGTTGGTTAAGCAGCTGCTTTTGGCTCAGGTCATGATCCCAGTGTCCTGGGATCGAATCCCACATCGGGCTCCTTGCTTGGCAGGGAGCCTGCTTCTCCCTCTGCCTCTGCCTGCCACTCCGTCTGCCTGTGCTCACTCGCTCTCTCTCTAAATAATAAATAAATAAAATCTTTAAAAAAAAATTAAAAAAAAAAAACAACACATAAATAATAGCACAGTAATAGTAGGGGACTTTAACACCCCACTCACTGCAGTGGACAGATCATAAAAGCAGAAGATCAACAAGGAAACAAGGACTTTGAGTGACACACTGGACCAGATGGATGCCACAGATACATGCAGAGCATTCCATCCTAAAGCAACAGAATACACATTCTTCTCAAGTGCACTTGGAACATTCTCCAGAATAGATCACATACTGGGTCACAAATCAGGTCTCAACCAGTAGCAAAAGACTGGGATCATTCCCTGTGTATTTCCAGACCACAACATTTTGAAACTTGAACTCAATAACAAGAGGAAATTTGGAAAGAACTCATATACATGGAGGCTATACATGGAGGCTAAAAAGCATGCTACTACTAAAGAATGAATGGGTCAACCAGGAAATTAAAGAATTTTTAAAAATTCATGGAAACAAATGAAAATGAAAACACAACTGTTTAAAACCTTTGGGATGCAGCAAACACATACAAAGAGGGAAGTATACAGCAATACAAGGCTTTCTCAAGGAACAAGAAAGGTTTCAAATACATAACCTAACCTTACACTTAAAGAAGCTGGGAAAAGAACAGCAAAAAAGCCTAAACCCAGCAGGGGAAGAGAATAAAAATTAGGGCAGAAATCAATAAAATAGAAACCAAAAGAACAATAGAACAGATCAATGAAAGTAGGACCTGGTTCTTTGAAAGAATTAATAAGATTGATACACACTGGCCAGACTTATCAAAAAGAGAAGAGAAAGGCCCCAAATAAATAAAATCATGAGTGAAAGAGGAGAGAATACAACTAAAACCCAAGAAATACAATTATAAGAACATATTATGAACAACTATAGGCCAACAAATTAGTCAATCTGGAAGAAATGGATGCATTCCAAGAGAGTATAAACTACCAAAACTGAAACAGTAAAAAACAGAAAACCTGAACAGATCCCATAAGCAGCATAGAAATTGAAGCATTAATCAAAAACTCCCAAACAAACAAAAGTCTAGGGTCCGATGGCTTCCCAGGGGAATTCTACCAAATATTTAAAGAAGAACTAATAACTATTCTTCTGAAGCTGTTTCAAAAAATAGAAATGGAAGGAAAATTTCCAAACTCTTTCTATGAGGCCTATAGTACCTTGGTCCAAAACCACAAAGACCCCACCAAAAAGGAGAATTATTAAAATTATTATTATTAATTATATATATATATAATTATTATTATATTAGAATATATTAAAATTACTATTATTATCATTCAGCATGACCAAGTGAGATTTATTCCTGAGCTGCAGAGGTAGTTCAACATCCTCAAATCAATAAATGTGATACACTACATTAATAAAAGAAAAGACAAGAAACAAATGATCCTCTCAATAGATACAGAAAAAACATTTGTCAACGTACAGCATCCTTTTTGATTAGAACTCTTCAAAGTGTAGGGATAGAGGGAATATACCTCATTATCATAAAAGCCATATATGAAAAGCCCACAGCAAATATCATTCTCAATGAGGAAAAACTCAGAGCTTTTCTCCTAAGGTCAGTAACATGGCAGGGATATCCACTCTCAACACTATTATTCAACACAGTACTAAACATCTTAACCTCAGCAATCAGACAACAAAAATAAGTAAAATGCATCCAAATCGGCAAAGAAGTCAAATTCTCACTCTTTGTAGATTACATGATACTCTGCATGGAAAACCCAAAGACTCTACCCCAAAACTGCTAGAACTCATATAAGAATTCAGCAAAGTAGCATGATATAAAATCAATGCACAGAAAGCAGTTACATTTCTATACACTAACAATGAGAAAGAAGAAAGAGAAATTAAGAAGTCAATCCCACTTATAAATGCACCAAAACCCATAAGATACGTGGAAGTAAATCTAACCAAAGAGGCAAAGGATATGTACTCAGAAAACTATAGAATATTCATGAAAGAAATTGAGGAAGACACAAAGAAATGGAAAAACCACTGCTCATGATTTAGAACAAATATTGTTAAAATGTCTATGCTACCTAGAGCAATCTATACATTCAATACAATCCCTATCAAAATACCATCAACTTTTTTCACAGAGCTGGAACAAATAACCCTAAAATTTGTATGGAACCAGGAAAGATGCCAAATAGCCAAAGGAATGTTGAAAAAGAAAACCAAAGCTGGGGGGCATCACAATTCCAGACATCAAGCTCAATTACAAAGCTATAATCAACAAAATAATATGATACTGGCACAAAAACAGACATATAGATCAATGGAACAGAATAGAGAACCCAGAAATGGACCCTCAACTCTATGACCAACTAATCTTTGACAAAACAGCAAAGAATACCCAATGGAAAAAGACAAAGTCTCTTCAACAAATGGTGTTGAGAAGATTGGACAGCCACACATAGAAGAATGAAACTGGACCATTTGCTTACACCATACATAAAAATAGACTCAAAATGGATGAAAGACCTAAATGTGAGACGGGAATCCATCAAAATTCTAGAAGAGTACTGAGGCAGCAACTTCTGTGATCTTGGCTGCAGCAATTTCTTACAAGACATGTCTCCAAAGGAAAGGGAACAAAGGCAAAAATGAACTATCAGGATTTCATCAAGATAAAAAGTTTTGCACAGCATAGGAAACGGCCAAAAAAAAACCAAACAAACAAACAAAAAAAAAGAAAAACAACAGAATGAGAGAAGGTATTTGCAAATGACATATTAGATAAAGGGCTAATATCCAATATCTATAAAGAACTTATCAAACAGCACTCAAAGAATAATCCAGTTAAGAAATGGACAGAAGATGGGACGCCTGGGTGGCTCAGTTGGTTGAGCGGCTGCCTTCGGCTCGGGTCATGATCCCGGCGTCCTGGGATCGAGTCCCACATCGGGCTCCTTGCTTGGCGGGGAGCCTGCTCCTCCCTCTGCCTCTGCCTGCCTCTCTGTCTGCCTGTGCTCTCTCTCTCTCTAATGAATAAATAAAATCTTAAAAAAAAAAAATTAAAAAAAAAAAAGAAATGGACAGAAGAAATGAGCAGATATTTCTCTGAAGAAGACATACAAATGGCCTGCAGACACATGAAAAAATGCTCAACATCACGCAGCACCAGGGAAATACAAATCAAAACCTCGATGAGATACCACCTCACACCAGTCAGAATGGCCGAAATTAACAAGTCAGGAAACAATAGATGTTGAAAAGAATGCAGAGAAAGGGGAACTCTAACACTTGGTGGGAATGCAAGCTGTTATAGCCACTCTGGAAAACAGTATGGAGGTTCCCCCAAAAGTAAAAAAACAGAGTTACCCTATGATCCAGCAACTGCACTACTAGGTATCTACCCCAAAGTTATAAATGTACTGATCCGAAAGGGCACCTGCAACCCAATGCTTATAGCAGCAATGTCCACAATAGCCAGACTATGGAAAGAGCCCACATGCCCACTGACAGATGATTGGAAAAAGAAAATGTGGTGTACACACACACACACACACACACACACACAGTGGAATACTAATCAACCATAAAACAAAAGAAAGAAATTTTGCCATTTGCAAGGAATTGGATGGAACTAGAGTATTATACTAAGCAAAATAAGTCAATTAGAATAAGGCAATAAGTCAATTAGAGAAAGACAATTATCATATGCAAGGATGTGGATGGAACTAGAGGGTATTATGCTAAGTGAAATATGTAAACTAAAGAAAGGCAATTATATGATCCACACATATGTGGAATTTAAGAAACAATACAGGATCATAGAGGAATGGAGGAAAATATAAAGCTAGATGAAATCAGAGAGAGAGACAAACTATAAGAGACTCTTAATCATAGGAAGCAAACTGAGGATTGCTGGAGGGGAGAGGAGTGGGGGAACAGGATAAGTGGATGATGGGCATTAAGGAGGACATGGGATGTAATGAGCACTGGGTGTCATATAAAACTGATGAATCACTGACCTCTACCTCTGAAACTAATAATACATTAAATGCTAATTAACTTCATTTAAAAAAATAAAAATGAAGGATTTTATACTCACTGACAGGAGCCCTCCATCCATTCCTACATGATAGGTAGATCACAAAAACCCAACCAGGTAACAGACTCATGGAGGATTAATTAGATTAAAACAGAGCCAACAAGCCCCTATAGCCCCCTGGACTTTGAACTCTGGTGGTAACCCTCTCCGGTCCCTTCCCTCTCTGGGATCTTTTTACTATTGCTTAATAAACTTTGCTTTGCTGCCCACCAAAAAGAAAGGGGGGGCAGAATTTCATGTTTGATTCTAGGAAGTGTATCACATTTATTCAAGGTTAATTTAAACATAAAACTAAGCTTAATTTTAAATGTGCACTAACATTTTGTCTCCCTTTATCTTTAAAATTAAGGCACTGTTGTTATAATGCTCCCAAGACTATTTGCTAAAGAGTTTTCAACAAAATATAATTAAGTTTTCATTAAAATGTGTTACTACATTCTTATGCTTTACTGAGAGAACAAAGTTGACATCAAATTGCAGTTAACTTTAGAGACTTATCTTCAGAAATGGTCCCCTGAAATGATACACTAGGTTTATCCCACAAATTATTTGCAATCTACATAAAGAACTAAAATGTATTTAAAGGGTGCCTGGGTGGCTCAGTTGGTTAAGCAACTGCCTTCAACTCAGGTCATGATCTCAGAGTCCCGGAATTGAGTCCCACATCGGGCTCCCAGCTCCATAGGCAGTCCACTTCTCCCTCTGACCTTCTCAGCTCTCAGACTCTCTCTCTCACTCTCTCTCTCTCAAATGAATAAATAAAATCTTTTTAAAAAATGTATTTAAAGTTTCATTGAAGATAAAACTCTACAGTTTTAATACACACAGATGGACTTATATAAACTATTATAGTACAGTATAGGAAATTATTACACATATATTGGTATTAAGAACAAAAGTAAAAATCAGCATTACCTCAATGATATTAGCCAAATTGTGGATTAACTGTAATACAAATTTAAAACACTGTTGCTTTTTAGCTTCTAAAGGAGGTTTTGACTTACTATGGTCTCAGAAAATAATAATAATTTAAACATTAACATAACTCATACATATTTAGTAAAAGAACTCTGCACTAAAATATTTATGTGACCTACTGCTATTAACAAACCTTAATAGAAAGTATCCCAAGGGTGATTCAGGCAGTAATTGGGGCACAGTTTTCAGAGGGATCCAAGTGGGAGTTGTAAAATCTAATAGAAATCTGAATATGAAAAACTGTTCAGCGTCTAGTCAGTTTTATAATACCATGCCCTGCCACTCTGGGAGAGTATATTAAGCAATGTCATAATTTATTGAAGTCAGTGTAATATATTTAGAACCGGTCCCATGACTATGTAATAGTTTACAATGTTTGAATATATGATTTTACTTACTATTAAAGGGATATTTGTTTTCTCAAATATTGAGGAAGATTCTAAGTATGACCTTGAAGATAAATTATTCTCCCTAAAGCATTATGCAATAAAATAATTTCTATTAGTATTTTTTGTTTTTAAACGGGAGATGTTATAAGATTTCCTTTATAGAATTATAGGAGAATGCATAGAAGCTTCCTACTGAGAGACAAAACCATTAGGGACTACCCATTTTCTTTGAGATACTGGAAATTTAAAGTGTGTGAAATCAGCCCATTGCACCAGTTGCCATATACAAAAAAAAAACAATGATTTCTAGGGGTTAGGCCAAATATCACTCATTTTCTTGTAAATTTCTGTAAGAGACGATGAATAGTGATAGAATTCTGAGAGGTAATACAGAAGTTTATTTACCACCTTCAGAAAAAAGAGTATCTAGATGGCTGGAATGGCTCATGTTCTAGAAACTTTTGGGGTCTCACATAAATTACGAAAATTACAAACTATAATTCAACATTCAAATTCCAAGAAAGGTCAGAGAGTATGTAGATTGAAAAAGGCTCTCTCATCTCTTTCTTTCCCTCCTATCCCTCCCTCTCTTCATGCACACGTTTACTCCTTTCTCTTTTTTTAAGTATCAGAATTCCAAAAATTTATGTCCTATGCCTTCTCCACCTTCACACACCCAACTTGAATACTTGTTTAGTTTCACATGAATGACAAGCAAATCCCCGTTCTAGTCTGTTTTCTGAACTATGACACCAAGCAGGGGCAATTTTCTACTTTGGTACAGTTCTTAAAATATACAATTTTTAGAAATCACATCAAAAAGCTTTAAACATCTTAGTGTCATTGACTGATTAAATGTGTGGACTTTATAAAAGTTACAAAAAAAAAAATTTCCCATGATCAAGGTTTCTGAGCAAAGGAGATTACAGATTGAGAATGTCTCCTTTTCCTTAGAAACATTTGCTCATGACATTCTAAGGTGATAGACAAACCAGAGTCATGCCACATTTACTACCTAACAGGCATAATTAGAAAGCCCTACAAGGTTGATATTATTATCTGCATTTTAAGAATGAGAGAACTAAAGCACAGAGATGCTATGAAACTTTCCTAAGGTTACACAGCAGTGGGATAAAGACCTGGAATCTGAACACAGGCAGCCTTGGTTCCAAGGTTAAAAAAACATCAATCACTAGGTATACTGCTTCTTAATGGTATATTACTCTCAATAAATATTTTATTATTATTGCTTCTATTTAAAAAATTAGAAAAACAAATTTTCACTTCCCCAAGGCCTACATATATGTAATAAAGGTGGTCAGAGTATTTTCAATAGCATGCCTAAATATGTATGCATCTCATTACACGTGTACTTCCCTTAATGAAATGACCCCAAACACTGATCAAGTATGACTATCACTGAATCCCAGAATCATTAAAGCACTGAAGAATCCAAGTCTGAATCTTTTCCAAACCCGAGTTCATTTAGATTCTGTTCTATGTCTTGCTTCATATTTTCCCTAAGGAAATGAGCATACACAAACTAAATATTTGGAAGAGTTATCATGAGGGAAAAAAAAAAGTGGAGAAAATCATTAATTAATGTATAATACTACCCAAACACTGATGTCTCCTTTCAGTCCTTATTTTTTTATGAATTTATTCTCCATTTGCCCCTACAATTGATTATAATTTTGTTCTTGGGGAATGTGGAGTTAAGTACATATGATATCCTTCCATATTAAACTATCATACTTTCGTATATCTTAGTAAATCTTTGTTGAAATTCTTAAACATTGTGGTCTTAGTACCTGAATCCAAATGCCTTGCAAATGATTTTTCATTCTACCTTTCCCTACAGCTTCTGCATTTTTTTTCTTTGTCCTTGGGAGAGGACTGTTAGAGTCCATATGGAATTCTCAGCAGTACTTTGCCTCTAGCTTTGAGCATCTTTGCTGGCTTGGTACTGGAAATAGGAACTCAACCATTCTTTGCGTTACTGATTGCACCACTAAACTTTCTAGAGAGATCTACTTGCAATTTGCAGTTGTGACTGGCACTTTATATAAGTCCTCTTGGAGAGAAAGGATGGAGTAACATTAGTTCAATTCTGAAACGTTCTGCTCTTCTGGATTGCTCCCTTCTTGTTAACAAAGAGCACAGTTATTTTACCACTTCAGAAAGGTGCTGACAAGTTTGTAACAATAACTAATTATAGATATAACAACTGTAGCTCTAAAATTATAAATTAATGTCAACATTTATATTTTTAATTTTACAAAATAGTAACTTGAAATTCAATTTACTTCTTGTTACCTCCAGCCAAGTCATGAATCATCATCATTGTTTTAACGGATTTGGAAAGACTTACTTAGACATGGTCCTGACATAGTCAAGGCAAATAAAGATTTTGATTTCTGGACACAATACAGATAGAAAAAATAACAAAGCATATTCCTTGAGTAAAGTAATAAGCCAGAGCATAACTAAAACATGATCACCTACTTCTGTCACTTAAATTGATACCCTGTCACTCAGAATTAAACAACCACTAGTCACTCACCCAAGCAACACCAGTACAACCAACTCCTCATCAGGATGAACTCAGGATGGTAAAACTTTATGTCTTTTTATCTTAAAAGTTCAAATGCAATATCTTTATAAAATAATGAAGGATAGGGGCA
>ML110456.1:53672-128354 GCA_003697995.1 Taxidea taxus jeffersonii
AAGGAAGGAAGGAAGGAAGGAAGGAAGGAAGGAAGGAAGGAAGGAAGGAAGGAAGAAAGAAAGAGAGAAAGAAAGGAAGGAAGGAAAGAGAAAGTAAGGAAATACAGATTAAGAGAGTTCAAGAGATACTGCACAGCAAGAAGAGAACTAGGATTTGCACCCAGGCCTGCCTGACTCAAAGCATAATTTCTTTCTTAACATGGATGAACACTGGACTCTGATGGCAAGACATCACATGAAGAGCAGTCTTTTCTAATTTCTTTAAATACATTCAATTTCTATTGCAGTACTCTACATAAATACACCCTAGCTATGAATAACAAGAAAAGTTATTAAGTGATCATAGAGTACAGCACCTTTGCTTGATTTTAAGAAAAGATAATCCCAGGATGCCTGGGTGGCTCAGTTGGTTAAGCAGCTGCCTTCGGCTCAGGTCATGATCCCAGTGTCCTGGGATCGAGTCCCGCATCGGGCTCCTTGCTCAGCAGGGAGCCTGCTTCTCACTCTGCCTCTGCCTGACTCTGTCTGCCTGTGCTCACTCTCTCTGACAAATAAATAAATAAAATCTTAAAAAAAAAAAAAGAAAAGATAATCCCAAGTACAAGAAATACTGACTTCCCTTAAAACATTTTACAAGTGGGAATGTTCAACTTCTCTAAACAATATAGAATCATGTTTTCCTCTCCAGATACATTTCTAGATTCAAAATCATTCATCTATGTAACTTTTTTATATTAGTACCCAGAGCATAGTAAAACAGAAATTGTGATTTTCAGCGTGCAAATTTCACACTTTCCTTTTCATATCAATGGAACTGCTTTCGACAGAGAAATTTAGAGTAGCTGTTCCTATATATCATGATCTCCAAAGGTGTATCTCAATTTTTAAAATAAATATATTTGCAATAAACCATTTATTATTTTGTGACTCTCTTATAGTGTGGAATCTCAAAAAGCTGGGTTTATTTTGTTGCTATTTGCATTTCACTATCTTCTATATTCTAGCAGAGTTTCAGCTTGACTGCATTTTTTTTTTCATCATGCTGGTAGTTTTATGAAAACTTAAAATGGATTTTGAGGATAAAACAATATCTACCAAACTATTTTATTATCTCTTTCTGGGCATTTCATTTTATGATTTGTTTGGCTTCAAACAGCAAATATTTGGTGGTCTGCAGAAGAGAAGATTTAAATTTAACTTGATGTCTGATGGCATTTAGGAAAAAAATATCCCTTCAACCTCTGAATTTAATTCTATCCCTTTCACAGGGAAGTATCTATACATGTGCTTTATATTCCATATGTAACAATCTGAGCCTGAGAATTTTCCTATGAATTGCCTCTGCTTCAGGTCTACACAACAAACTGGACTAAATAATATCAGCATTTATAGATATGAAATATGACAACTCTAGAAATATTGCTCATTTGCAAAGCCCAGCAACTTTACTTTTCCCCCTCAGCTCTGTGTTTCTAGGTGCCACTTGCAATGTGTCATAAGCATTAAGTATAAGACCCATTCTCACTCCCCTTCCTCCTTTGCACACTAGGCAGATATGATCCATTCTGCCATAATAACCAATGAATTTTGCATGAGACTCTTAAGAGCAAAAGCTATTAAGTACAGCAGTGGGCAAGAAGTCAGTCTTTCTAATAGAAGTTTTTTTTGAGTGCTTCTGGAAAAAGCCAATGTTCTTTCTTAAGTTCTGGGTCACTTAAGATGGTTTCAGCAACTAAGGGTTAGTACACCTGACTTCCTTTCAATGGTAGACAGTTATTTTATTTTTTAGAGATAGCTAAAAATACTTCATAAGAGATTTTGAGGAAAATACTTCAGACTCAGAGTTATAAAATGAACCCTACAGAAGTCTTCTACAAAGTTTCATGAATTAATCAACAAATGTTACTTGACATATAATTTAATTGATTGATTAACCCAGAAAAACAGGTTCAAGTTCATATGGCAGCTTTGCTGCATTACCTTGGTCAGCTACCCCAGGATGTCTCAAACATTTAGATATAATTACAGTTATAGTTTCCCTGTTTAATAATTTTCCTTTGGAGAAATATCTCATTTGCTAACTAGTTTGCTATTCCATTTGTTGCTTCCAGTGTTAAAAGAGAATTTTGTTCAAATAGCACAGACTGAATCAAATATTATCTAAGGGCAAACAAGGAGGAAGGATGAGTGACATTTTGAAAGCTGCATTAATTTTTTACCTAAGGGTATGATTTATCTTACTGAAATAGTCATTTATAATAGAGAAATCTAATAATATATGCTATTCTACTCACTTGATAAGTAGTTACTTCAGTACTTTAGCTGATATTTTAATCTGTGAAGGAGTCTGCAGCTGGGAAATCTTATTTTTGTTGTTGCCTCAAACACTATTTTTTTTTATTCAAGTTTTTATTTAAATCCAAGCTAGTTAACAAAAAGGGCAGTATTAGTTTCAGGTGTAGAATTTAGTGATTTATTACATACATCACCAGGTACTCATCACAAGTGCCCTCAATACCCATCACCCATTTAGGGCACCCCACCCACCCCCCGTCTACTAGCCATCAATTTGTTCTCTATAGTCAAAGACTCTGTTTTTTGGCTTGCCTCTCTTTTTTTGTTCCTCCTATGTTCATCTCTTTCGTTTCTTAAATTCCACACAAGTGAAATCATATGATATTTGTCCTTCTCTGAGTGTCTTATTTCCCTTAGCGTAATACTCTCTAGCTCCATCTATGTCATTGCAAATGGCAAGATTTCATTATTCTTATGGCTGAGTAATACTCCATGTGTGTACACACACACACACACACACACACACACACACATCTTTGTCCATTCATCAATGTACACTTGGCCTGGTTCCATAATGTAACTATTGTTGATAATGCCTCTATAAATATCTAACATACATTTTCTTCAAAAGTAAAATAAATTGAAAGGCTGAGAAACTTTCAGGTAAGATCTAGCCTTGAGACCAGAGATTTCAGTCAGCTTTAGAGATTATAGTGCTTAGTATGCGACATCAGCAAGATGTCAGAATAGGTAGCCCTAGACCTTCCTAACCTCTGTAAATACAGTTCCACAAATAAAGAAAATTCCCTTTGTGAGAAATCCAGAAGCTAGCTAAGAGGCTCCTGTATTCTAGTCAAGCATAAAACAGCTACACTTGGGGCGCCTGGGTGGCTCAGTGGGTTAAAGCCTCTGCCTTCGGCTCAGGTCATGATCCCGGTGTCCTGGGATCGAGCCCCGCATCGGGCTCTTTGCACTGCATGGGGCCTGCTTCCTCCTCTCTCTCTGCCTGCCTCTCTGCCTGCTTGTGATCTCTGTCTATCAAATAAATAAATAAAATATTAAAAAACAAACAAACAAACAAACAAAAAAAACAGCTACACTTAGGCCAGTAAGGAAACCTGAGACATTCTCTTGTCATAATCCTTATCCCTGGCACACCACCATATAATCAGGAGGAAACTCCCAGCTCTCAACTTCTTCCTGAGTAGGGAAAGAGTTGGACTATGCATTAAAAGCTTTAGTTTTCTGCCTTCTGCCCAAAGGACTGGCTTCTGTCTTGCCTGCTTCAGAATACTAACAGAACCAGGCCTACTCTAGCTATCTGGGACAGAGTGAACAAAGATGGCAGATTGTATACAATTGTTGTAATCCCTCCTAAAGGCTCTATACAGAATAGCTGAAGAAAAACCCCATTCCCAACTTCTCTCTGGAGAGATAAAATGGTGAACCATGCATCCAATGCCTCAACTTTTACATAAGCTTCTCAGAGAACTGGCTTCAGCATAGCCTATGTCAAGGCACTAATGGGGCCTAACAAACTCCAGCTTCCTGGAAGCCAATAAGAGGAGAGGGGGAAAGTCATCTTGAATGTCACCTCTTCCTGACTCAGCATAGTTCAAGGAGATGAAAACTAACATTCCCTTAAGAGAAAGAGAGGCAAACCAGGTGTCCCAGCTCTCTGGGAGCTGTCTAAAGTAGTATCTTAGTCTTGCTTACTTCAGAGTGCTTATAGGACTCAGGTAACTCTTAACACCTGGGAACCCAGTGATACAAAGACTGTGGTTTGACTTAACATTCAAAACTATTCCCCCTGGCTAAGCACAGAAGGAATGGTAAAAAAAATTCCAGGTCCCAGCTTCTTCCTAAGGAGAGAAAACGCTAGATAGATATCCAACAACTCAACGTTTCTGGGGCTGCCCAAGCTTCAAAAACTAATCTTAGAATTCTCTGTGTTGACTTCTATAGCTATGAAAGATCCTTCTGTTTTTATGTTTCCTCACTGCCTAGCATGCAAGTCTCCTCATTCTGTCACTGGAGTTTTCTTCTTCTTCTACTACATATGTTTTATTACAAGCTCCCACAAATTTTGTGTATATGTACTACATGTTGGCACAATAATCTAGATCTAACAGAGACACTTTCCAAATTGTTAAGAATTATGCATGTTAACTTTTTAAATAAAACTGAAAGGGCAGGTTAAGATGTTCCATGCATAATTTATTTTTTAAATAAATTACATTAATTTAAAAAGCATTCTATTATATAACTCCACTAAAATGTACAGCTTTTAGATAAAGTGATATTATATACTTATTCATTCTCTCTGTTCAATGAGTGGGTAAAATACTACAATAATAAAATGAAAAGATATGAGATCTAGTCTTTAGATTTTCTAGAATAGTGCACATAGTCCATGTTTTTTGACATGTCTTATACCTCTAGATTCTGTCACCTGTAGCAGACATTGTTGATACTCTATCCTTATCCCTTTGGTCTTTACTATCACAAATTTGATCAAATTCCAAATGTTAGCACACACTTACTCTGGTTGATAGAGTCCACTCAGCCTATATTCATGGCAGGCCAGAAGCACCACAGAATTAAGAGCTCCTGGAAGTAACCTCATACCAACGACTTGGGGGAGCTGTTACCTGTGTTTGCTCCTTAATCCTTTGGAAAACAAAACTCTGAGTACAGATTCTAAAACTTTTTTCAGCATTCTCTAGCAGGATTAAGTTGCAGTTACTCAGAGTGATCAACTGCTTGAAAATATATCTTTCAGATACCCTTTCCACTTTTTTCTCTATACCCTCTGCTGGTACTTCCTGCAGAGGAATGTTTATTCCTTACAAAAATAAACATTTGCACTCAGTTTTTCTCTCAAAGTCTCTCCCATGAGAATTCAAATTAAGATAATTAAATCAGTTAGATATTCAATTTGCCTTTTTAATTTGAACACTGATGATATTTACCAATTCCACTTCATGTAAAATGTCATTTTACCATGTTAAATGTCATCAATACCTGTTCCTCACACGCAAATTTATTAGCCTTTCCTTTATTCTACTACAGGGGTTGTTATTTATATGTATAAATTTATCATATTTAAATGTGTAATTTTATCTATTTAGTCTCATATTCTACCTTAAATAGTAAGAGAAGAGCATTGTAATTATTGATAAATTATGGTGGGTAGTGCTAAGCACTTTTGCTTTGGTGAGTCAGGCAAGCAAGGTTCAATCTCCAATTTTACATTATTCTTTTAAGGCTCTGCTAACTATTCCAAACATTAGTTACCTTACCTGTAAAATATAAAAAATATATTTAGAGAACTTGTGCAGGAACTGGAAAATTTAATAAATGCAAATTTCTTAGTATGTTATTGACATATTTTCAGCTGTTCAATGATTAACAGTTATATTATAGCAAAAATTCTCCAAAGTCCCTTTCTCTATGCTCTATTCTAAAATATTTTTCTATTTCACATTTTACTTCAGTCTTGATAGGCTATACATTCTCTCATATGCATAATGTATTGGCTTTCAATCTATCATTATTTTTGTTTTGTTTTTATCTTCTTTCCCCCTCTTTATTGCACTGCATTACTAGAATTACTAAAGTGATCCATAACATGCACTGTTTTTTTCTTAGTTTCTAAATCAGTATGACTAACTTTTCTGATAAGTATTTCCAACTCAAAAAGGATGTTTTGTGTCCATATTACCAACTAAAATCAATGGACTCCCTTGTATTACATAGGTTTTACTTACATGTCCAATAATTCTTTGGTATAATATTCACATATTCACAGAAGAAATCTGCTCTCTATTAAAACTTCCAAGTTCCTATCCATCATCACCTACAATGACCTTCCCTTCTACTCTATGTAAGCCATTCACTGACAAGACAAGATGTGCTTTTGATCTAGAAACGCACATATGATATTTCAGATTTAAACTCCTCAATCTCAGAGCACCTGGGTGGCTCAGTCGGCCTTTGGCTCAGGTCATGACCCCAGAGTCCCAAGATAGAGCCCTACATAGGGCTCTCTGCTCAGTGGGGAGTCTGTGTCTCCCTCTGACCCTCCCCCCACCTTGTGCACTCTCTCTCTCACTCTCTCTCAAATAATAAAATCTTTAAAAAAATAAATAAATAATAAACTCCTCAGACTCTGACTACTGTTTCCTATTATAAGATGTCTCAATCACTCCAATTGTTTGTCAAACTAATTAAGAGCCATAGTTTATATAAGTCCATTCATCTTCAATCTATAAAGAATTTACTAATCACTGGGGTGGTGATATTATACCAATCTTAATGATAATTGTATTATTTAATTTCATAGGGCTTGAGAGTGAATAAAAACAATTGAGAAAGCAAGATATTCTATGATTTGATTATTGAGAGATATAAGTATCAATTATGTATCAGTATTATTCCTTTGTTCATGAATTCCTCCCTATTGGACCTAATTTTCATAATCAGGTTTCACTCACATTACCACATTAGCAATTTCAAGCTATTCATATTGCTGTAAACTCTTTATCTGACAATTCACCCCTCTTTGCAAGTCACATTTTTCTATTTTATTGAAAAAATATAATTAACAAATTATTTTCTCTTCTTATGCATAAGCATATACATTCAGCTGATTCCACAAGTATTATTCTCTCCTTTATCTCAATCATATTGAATTTTTTTTGTCATGCTGTGACACGCATCTAAATTATTATTACTCCTTCTGTATAAATTTATCTCCTTGGATTTTCAAGACCATTTGCTTTCATTCTACCAAAGACTTATTTCCATGGACTAAACCTTCTGGTTGTCTCATTTGACAATTTCAATTCAATGTTTCAACATTCTTCTCAAATCTATCCATTTGAAAGAACAACATCAACCACAAAACAAAACAAAAAAAAAATCAAAATATTCTCTTGAACTTCAATATTCCCCTTCATCTACAAAGTATTTTACTGCAAAAGTCTGGGGAAAAGTAGGTTACACTCACCACTACTATGCCCTAACTATACTGACCCATCCCCTGAGTAAATCTCACCTCTCATCCTTTTACCTAACTGCAATCTGTCCCCCACACACAACATTCCAGTAAGCCAGATTTCACCAATATCAGAAATAAGTTACAAAGAATATTAGTCACATTTGACATTGTTTACAGTCCTCATTCCTCACAGAATTTTGTTTTCTTACTTTCCAAGAGACTAGACTTACCTGGATTTTATTTATATTCCTGACCACTTTTTATCAAAATCATCGTTTATTTACATTTGCCTTCCCAAAACATAGACAAGAGATCTCCATGAGTTCTACTCTAGATCTCTTTACCATTTCCAGATATTCTTCCTACTTTAAATGTAATACAGTTTTGTTCATCTGCCTTTTCTTCTTTCATATAGAAGACCAAAATCTACCCCTGAGTTATTCTATTTCACAAGTCAACTAAGGTACATAATTCATTAAAAATTGGAATTTATGGGGGTGCGTGGGTGGCTCAGTGGATTGAGCTGCTGCCTTTGGCTCAGGTCATGGTCTCAGGGTCCTGGGATCGAGCCCCACATCGGGCTCTCTGCTAGGTGGGGAGCCTGCTTCCCTCTCTCTCTGCCTCCTTGTGATCTCTCTCTCTGTCAAATAAATAAATAAAATCTTTAAAAAAATTGGAATTTATGTATAAGAATACTTAGCTGGTTTTAGGTTAAAAAACTATTTCTAAGACTTACTGTAATTACTATAAATATTCTTGTATTATTTCTAACTTGATAAAATGTACTAAGGATGTACATCAATTTTGAATTATATAATCTACAAACATATAATTTATGTATAAATAACATTATATTGATACATTTAATATTTTATATATTAAATATTACATTTTGTTATATTATTACAGTTCATATATAAGTTACACAGAAATATAACATATATACACATACATAAGTGTGTGTTTTATTCTTCTTCCTGAACATTTACTAAAGCATGGGAACTTATTTGGAAATGGCCAGAAACTACATAACAAAATATATATAGGCCAATTGCCTCTGTTAGGTTTTGTAGTAGTCAAACCATTCAGATTGCATTTCTCAAACTCCTATTACTTTTCAATACAGCCAGCATAAAATGTTTGTTGTATAACGAAGCAAAGTTTTCTCAAGGGTAAGAGACAAAAAAAGACAGCTCAGTTCCATTCAAACATTTCAATATTTTTTATTAATTTGGATTTTAATATTTTGTACTACTAGTTTATTTTTGCTCTCAAAGTTAAACTCAGTGTGTATGTTTTCCATATGCACAATCTTGAATTTAGAATACTCATATTTATTTTCAACAGGAAATACCATACTGTGGTACCTGTATAGTCTGTCTGTTGTTAAATTTCTCAAATGTTTTTCCTCCATGTTCATTTAGGGTCATATCTCTATAAAATTCCCTAAACTAAACTGATGTACATTTTTCTGGCAGACTTCAATGTCCATTATTACAAAGCAACCAACTTGTTTTAGTCAAACCCCTTACTAGACTATTTTTTCCATAGTGTATATTATTATGCAAATGTTATTATACAAATATAACAAATTTTACAATTTCAACAGGCTATATCAATTCCATAAAATAGGGAAAAAAAGTGATCCTTAATAAAATCAAGATTTCATTATTCTACTCTTTTTAAAACTAGGGGATATAAAAATGAAGAAAATGTCATAGACTTGAAAAAATCAAAGAAAAAGAAAAAAATCATGTAATAATCATTATTGTGTTGAAAGAAATATATCACTCTTTTTTGTTCCCACAGTTTAACTACAAGTTTGGAAAATATCACCACAATAATAAATTCTTCTCTTTCCCAGAATAGATGTTCTGATATTACACTACTTCATATTCAAATTGTTTCATGCATTAAAGCTCCAAGTAACCCTTAAAATAAAGATCTTAAAAATCATCATTCTAGAATTTTTTAATGCACAATTCATGCAAATTTCACAGTTAAAGCTTAGATTTATGGGCTCCACTAACTCTCTTTTACAATTTCAGACAGACAGTTTCTTCTATTTCCTGAACATAGTTTTACTTTAGATTATGTACTGTGTAAGTTTCAATCATTTTAAGATTAATTTTATTGCAGCATCTGGTTATTTTCAAGTCTTTGGTTTATCCAAAGTCTACTAACACATTTATACCATGCACAGCAAAGACTGGCAAGTCTATACATGTATGTGACTATATCAGTCACACAAAACACTGTTCCATTTGGTAATACTGCAACCTATACACATTTTGAAATATTTACCAGCTATTTAATGAAATCCATTAAACTTTACCCTTTAACTGTTTTGTTGGACATAGGTCTAGAGCATTTTGGAGATTATAAGAAAAAAATGTTGAAATGATAACTAATTCCATTATATAGAATAGATTTTGCTGGGCTATCAATAAAATTTTTCTATGTCTGATTTATATGGTTTATATGAAAGATATCAAATGTAGGCTTGTCAGATGATGGGAGTAAAGAGTACAATTTGGGGCTAAGGGTTTGTTATTCAACTGTGACATAAATATTTAAATTACAAAAATAATAGTTATTTTCTTGGCAAATCACTAAACATTAATAACCAATACATTTCTAAGTTTAATTTTTACTTTGTAGATTCATCTCTAGATAGGAATGCATACAATTCTACTGAGAAAAAAAAGTCATTCAATCTAGAGTTCAGGCATCTTTAGTTGTCCTGTTAATTGACTCAGATAATTGGCTCATGCAGCTTTATGGTGGTAAAGAGGTGTAGAGCAGACTATTAGTGATGATAGAATGTTCATATTTTCATGTTGGTATTGTGAAAACTATGAAAGGTCCAAATTATTATCCTAAAGGAATTCTCAGAGTTAAATAGTGAACTCTGAAAACTAAGTTGTTGATTGCAGTTTCACATATATTTGTCCTACCTTTTTTTACTAACGCTGGAGAACATGATGTATTCATTTAAAGAAATATTTTTCATACATATATAAGTATATGTATATACATACACACACACATATATATATACATTTTATATATTAGCGTCCACTTTATTATAGATGATTACATCCACCATTACCTGTTTTCACATTTCCAAGGCCTGCTCCATATGTCCGCTACCTAGAGTCTCATTTCCAGTAGACCATGATATAGAAATGAAGTTCTACCCCTCAAGTGAAAGTTAGCATTTGAGTCTAGTTACAAAGAAAGAGGAAACCTGAGGAACCTTCACTTCAAATGACAGATGGTATTACATTGGCAAGTGTTGATCAGTTATGATTGAGAGCTCTGGAGGGGCGTGTGTGACAGTATGAATTGATGAATAAATAAGAAATGTGGGTGTCTTTACCACCAGGTTATTTCCTGTGTATCTCCCTAAAATGAAAAAAACATTAAATAAATTGTTATGTAAGCTAAATTAATAAAGTTCTTGACCAGGCTACCTCTAATTAGGGAACAGTCATAAAGGTTTCCACTTTTGTTATTATTAATTGCTGTTGTTTCATATTCAACATTAAAATCATTAAATAGAATAATAGAGAAGATGACAATACCCCTGTCAATACTTAGGAGATGACAGAAATTGATAAATTTTAAGCACCAGCATTCTAAAAATGAGAGGTGGCACAGCTCTTTTTTTAGCAAATGTTGTGTTTGGACTGTCAAGACTAAGAGGCAGTGCCACAAATAGTGACAGGCCCTGCAGGCTGGAGATAGAGTTACTCTAAGGACAAACCATGCCTGTAATTAGTTCACCTTCCTTCCATCCCAACACACCCCTATTCACAGAAAACAGTGCCATGAAGAGCATTACAATCCTATATGACAGACAAGAGAAAAATAGTTGAGTGAATGTGTACATGAGCAGGGATGGGCTGTAATATATCCTATTCTATGAATGTTGAATCTTCCATGGTTTTGCTCAAATATGTCATAATCGCTCATTAAATTAAACATTTAATTATCATAAACAAGTAGCTTAATGATCTACACATTAATTTTTGTGAAAGATCTCTTTTGCAATCTGGGCAATTTAACTTCTCTATTTAACTTCTCTACTTATATCTGGGCTATTTAACTTCTCTATTTAACTTTCCCATTATGTGAAATATACTTAAGCAACTTACAAACTTTCTATCCTTCTCTTAAAATTGCAAATCAAATACTCAAGTCTATTAGATGATTTTTATTTTTTTTATTTTATTTTTTAAAAGATTTTTATTTATTTATTTGACAGAGAGAGATCACAGGTAGGCAGAAAGGCAGGCAGAGAGAGAGGAGGAAGCAGACTCCCTGCCCGGCAGAGAGCCTGATGTGGGGCTCAATCCCACAACCCTGGAATCATGACCTGAGCCGAAGGCAGAGACTTTAACCCACTGAGCCACCCAGGTGCCTCTTTTAGATGATTTTTTTTTTTTTAAAGAATCTTTAAGAAACAGTTTCTTTTTTTTTTTTTTAAGATTTTTTTTAATTTATTTGTTAGAGAGAGAGAGTGAGCACAGGCAGACAGAGTGACAGGCAGAGGCTGAGGGAGAAGCAGGCTCCCCGCCGAGCAAGGAGCCCGATGGGGGACTCGATCCCAGGAAGCTGGGATCATGACCCCAGCCGAAGGCAGCTGCTTAACCAACTGAGCCACCCAGGCGTCCCTAGATGATTTTTAAAAAGGAAAAAAAGCATTCAAAAGCAAACAAGAAAAATGAGCTTTAGCTTCATGGATTTATTATTTCCTTGGAAACAAAATAATTACTTATGAAAACATTAACATATCAAAAATAAATTTGAGTTAATCAACAAAATTCATTATTATGTGAAAAATACTTTGGGGGAATGTTTGTTTTCTTTCCTAGTATGCCATATTTTGTTCTCCAGATAGATAATAGAACGACCGGTACCCTAGTGTCTGGTTTAGTATAAATCAATACAATCTACTGAGATGCTTATCATGAAGCTCCTGTATTTTCTAAGGAAAGCCCTTACATGTTTTTGGATGATCTCATTCAGCCACATACAATATTAACCAATGGGGGGCGCCTGAGTGGCTCAGTGGGTTAAGCCTCTGCCTTCGGCTCAGGTCATGATATCAGGGTCCTGGGATTGAGCCCCACATCAGGTTCTCTGCTTGGCAGGGAGCCTGCTTCCCTCCTCTCGCTGCCTGCCTCTCTGCCTGCTTGTGATCTCTCTCTCTGTGTCAAATAAATAAATAAAATCTTTTAAAAAAATAAATAAATAAATAAAATATTAACCAATGGAAAAACATAGCATTATTTCCCTAGCACAAACAAAGCTGGAGTGTCGATATAATTATTCAAGCCAATGAGTGTATGGCAGGATACTTAAACAATTATTCATATCTTACAATGTAGATGTTGCAAACCAAGAATTTAAAATTCATTTATTTAAAGACTGCAATCAAGCACAAATATAGTTACCCTCAAATACTGCCTATGAGATTTGTAAATGTGTGTAACTTTTCTAAAGGGAAACTTGAGACTATGAATCAAATGTAAAAAGGTATGCATAAACCTTAGCCTCAGAAACTCATATAGAAATTTTTCTCAGGGAATAAAGATATGCATAAATATTTAGTTAATGTTAACCAGGTTGTTTAAAATAAAAATATTTACAAAATAATGTTCAATAATATGATTTAGTAAATTCTGGGGAATCTAAATTATTGGATGTCCTACTGATACTAAAATACATTATAAAGTTAAATGGATTTACATGGTAGACTATAGGGTAGAAATATTATCATTTAAATAAAATATTATATAAAAATAGTATATAGACCATGGCTATATTTTTTTAAGATTTATTTCTCTGTTTATTTGAGAGAGAGAGAGAGAGCAAGCACATGCGCACAAGTAGGTGGAGTGGCAGGAAGAGGGAAAGGAAGAAGCAGTCTCCCTGCTGAGCAGGGAGCCTGATGCAGGACTCAATCCCAGGATGCCAGGATCATGACCCGAGCAGAAGGCAGACACTTAACCAACTAAGCCGCCCAGGTGGCCCATGGCTATATTTTTTAATTGCATATACTGAGGAAAGCATTCAAACACAGACATGGAAAGTATTAAAACTGAGAGATATTTTTCTGGGTAGTAAGATATGGGTGATTATTTTTCATTTATTTCTAACTATATTTTTTCTAAAAGAGACAAATACTACTTATAAAAGAAATTAAGAGAATCTGTTATTGAAAACAAAATAGGAGCTTCCCAATGGGCACAATGAACTGACTATCAAGATATCCCAACTAGAAAGACCAATCTCACTTCAGCTGAGTTTATACAAATCTCAGTTGGTATTTAAGCTTCATTATAAGTTGTCTATGTAGGAAGTAAGCCTTAATCAGGACTCAGCTACACATTAAGATCCAAGTAGGAATGTGCCATGAAATTGGCCTAGAACTAATCAAAGGACAGGTATATACATGGTAGAGAAGGAAAGGAAAACAGAGATAGCACTACAAAATACTGGTGTCCCTCACTTTCAAAGTGCCTCTTGGTCACCCCAAAGATCTTAAACTGCTCTTAAATAATTAAAATATATTAATTAAACTTAGAATTTTAGAAGGATTTTTTTTCCTGAGTTTATACACACCCCAGGCAATAACAGCCTAAGTTAATATGATTTACCTGCATTTCCATACCACCTTTTAAGGTCCCTGGTCATTGGGGGTGCCTGGGTGGCTCAGTCAGTTAAGCGGGCTCCCTGCTCACTGGGGAGACTACTTATCCCTCTCTTTCTACCCCTCCCCTCTCTTTCCACCCCTCCTTGCTTTTTAAAAATAAATAAATAAAGTTCCTGGTCCTTCATTCCTCAAATGTCCCTTTGGACACAGTTCTTCCAACTTCTCTAGATCTTTTCAAGCTAAACCTGCCAAATTATTTCCAGTTTTAGCCTACACAGATTCCAGATCTCCATATACCCTCCTTATTCTCCCTCACCTTCATTCCTCTCTCTCCCCCATCCACCCACCCTGTCTCTTTGGATTTGACACTCATCTTTCTTTACATTGTAGGTCAGCTTTGTCATGAGGCTAGTCCTCACACTGCTCATCCTACCTCTCACACCTTGTCTCTTTTTAAACATTCTTTTAAAATGTCCACTGTTCATTAAGTACCAATTTTTTGACCATCTGAAGTTTTTCATTAAAACACTTCTAAAAAAGCACAAGTTCTCAGCTACACTTTAGTGTGTGTGTGTGTGTGTGTGCAAAGACAGATAAATTCTCTAAATGCTAGCGGTTTGAAAATAGGGAAAGTGGGTTGAGGAAAATGGCATATAAAATTTTTCTTTATATCACATAAAACAGAACAATTATATTGCCACACATCATTTATGTATAGTACGATCTATTATACAACAATAAAACATACTTCCTCTATTGGTAGAAATGTATCCCCATGTCTCTGAGAGGAATCATTTAAGGAAATCAGTGATTTACAATGTGTATTTTTTCCTCTACCAGGAAATGTTCTTTTACATCCCTACCAGGCAAACCTTAATCATCCTTTAAAATATGCTTTTCAATGCCTGTGCTTCTAAGATTCCATAGGATTTTATCATTAGCTATTTAACAGAAAATGTCACATTATGTATACAACGTTACATATCCTCTAACTCACTGTGCAAATGCTATTTAATTTAGGTTTGATCTAGGTTTTCCTTTATATATCTCTGCTCTATGCTTAAACAATTTCTGACACATTATTGTCAGAGAAGGCATTTTCGCTCAGTATAAAACCTTATTTATACATCACTTAAGAAGTTTTGACTTTGTTCAGTAGAGATAGGTAAAACTTTAAATTATTTCTTAAAGAAGGTAAATAATTTTGCTTAAAAATATGGACATTTGAAAAACATAGTGCAGAGAGCATTGTCTGGAGACCAAAGGCTGGGAAAACACTTAGATTTAGACGTTATCACCCACAGATAATAAGAGTTTACTTCAACTATGACTGATTTTAGCAGAAATTGACAAGCTCTGCCTAAACCCACTTCTTCAATTTTCTGGGCATAGAATCTGAGTACTTTTTTTTTTTTTTTTAAGCTTTCCTTGAAGTTAGTGTGTCAACAAGTTCCAGCCAATGAAATCTAAATAGAAATAATGTCCACCACTGACTGACCTAGCCTCATAAAACATTCACATGTAATATATGGAGGGCCTCATTAATCTGGGCCACTGAATAACTAAATAAAGGAAGGTCCCCACAGCCACATTCTCCCAAGGACTGGACTTTATCTGTATGATACATAAATTTCTATTGTGTAAAATAACCATGGCCTCTGTTATGGCATCCAACTGTATCTTATCTAGCACGCTGATTATATATAAAGGAACACAGAAAGAAAATGATGATATATGGTTAGACTGACCAGGTAAATGGCAGACAACAAAGTACATAAAGCAGGTAAGTAGATATAAATGTCTAAACAAAGAATTAATAGTATTCTGCATTTCATAATAAACCAGAGATTTAATATATAGTACATTCTTTTTTTTAAAGATTTTATTTATTTGACAGAGAGAGAGAGAGAGAGATCACAAGTAGGCAGAGAGGCAGGCAGAGGGGGAGGGGGAAGCAGGCTCCCTGCCGAGCAGAGAGCCCGACACGGGGCTTGATCCCGGGACCCTGAGATCATGACTCAAGCCAAAGGCAGAGGCCCAACACATGAGCCACCAGGCGCCCCTATATAGTACATTCTTTTTTTTTTTTTTTAACATTTTATTTATTTATTTGAGAGAGAGACAGTGAGAGAGAGTCTGAGCGAGGAGAAGGTCAGAGGGAGAAGCAGACTCCCCATGGAGCTGGGAGCCCAATGCAGAACTTGATCCCAGGACCCCAGGATCATGACCTGAGCCGAAGGCAGAGCTTAACCAACTGAGCCACTCAGGTGCCCTATATAGTACATTCTTAAGCATACTAGAAGTCTTGCACCCAAGAAAAGTAACACTTTAAAACCAAAATAATGGAAGGACTGAAAAACTTTCACAAACTCAATGCTTTAGACTCAAAACTCTTTCTTCAAAAAGTACATGCCCTCCAAAACACGTTTTCTTTTCTTTTATATAAACATATTTTAAATTTCTCCTCCATTCTCCTCCTCTCTTCCATATTTCTCACCTATCTGAGTAATTGAGTCAAGCCTTTCAGAACTGATCAGCATAGTTAGCAAAAACTTTTCAAATTATTTTCTTAGAATGGACATTTTCCTTGGTTACATTTTGTGTCCCAGAAAAAGTTATGGGGTCTGAAAGCATCAATGTCGAGCAGCATAGTAAGTTTTCACTGATCTCATGAAGCATCCAAGCTGCCCTGCATATTTTAAAACATAGTTAGATAGTTAGTGGATCTTAAAATGAAAGGTAAACAAAAAACAAAAAACAAACAAACAAAAAAACCCAACATGTATGTTTGGCATTATAGGACCAGGGAAAACCTTAATATTCTGATACAAATTATCCTAACAAAGTATCTTAAAATTAATACAAATTACAGGCACTGATTAATAACTATCTTTCTATATTATCAGCAAGTGTTTTCCTCCTTGTAAGGAAATTTTTTGTTATCTCAAAGAATAGTAATAACTGACTATATAACTCAGGATATTACCAGGAAGGAGAAGACTCAAATTATATAATCTGAGCAAAAATACTAAAATTTTTTAAAAGTATACAGTACTGGAAGCCACAAGAGATAGTGCAGTATCCCATGGTTACTACCTGCAGGGTACAAGACCACTCTTATGCTTAAGAGGTAGAGGGAACAGTTATTTGAAATTGTAGTACACAAGAAGGTCAAAGATCATCTGATATAAGTCGTGCCAAATTAAACACTGGCCTAAGGATAAGTACAATGCCACAATGACTTCACAGAAGGAGTATTCAGGAATAAAGATATCAACTTTATTTCTACCTCTATAATTTCTTGGGTCTCACCACTGTCTAAACACACCCGAAAGCCAGAAGAGTCAGAAAACCCACTTCTGAAAGACAGGGAAATGGAACCCGAGGATGGGGTATAGTGGGGCAAAGTATACATCCCACATGGCCACAAATTAGATGTCCAGAAAAGCAACAAAGTTTTCTTTTTTTTTTTCTTTTAAAGATTTTATGTATTTGATTGAAGGAGAGCATAAGAGAGCACAAGCAGGGGGAGTGGCAGACAGAGAGGCAGACTCCTCACAGAGCAGGAAGCCTGTAGTCAATGCCAGAACCCTGGGATCATGACCTGGGCTGAAGGCAGACACTTAACCTACTGAGCCACCCAGTGCTCTAGCAACAAAGTTTTCTGTATTGAATTTACATTCATTCTATTGAATGTTAAACGTTAAATTCTAAATATGAAAAACAAAGAAAATATAAGAATACAAGTTAAAGTTCAATCTCTAAAGAACATGCATATATTTGTCCCAATATGTCCACTTTTTTTTCAGCATGACAAAGGAAAAAACTTCACAGATCTTATTAGATACCAAAAATAAATTCCACAATTCTAAAAATTTCACAGAATCTTTTATTAGATATCAAGAATAAATTTCACATGATTCTAGTTTCTCATCAAATTTTCCCATTCAACTATTTCACTAGATTTCAGCATGAAATCAATGCCATAAAAACCTTTAAATTGAATAATTCATTTTTTTTCTAGGTTAAAGCTTTAAGTCAATCTGAAATAACTTTGAAGCATCTTGCTTGAGACTTGTGCATGACCAATGGTAGATGAGAAGTCCACTGTTTGGTACTGTATGATTACTACATACACTCAAAAGAACTTGTATTAACTTCTATCTCTCATAAATTCAAAAACAGATACATACCTATTACTTATGTCCAGTTTATAATAAAATTTCAATACTACCTTCACAAATATTTCATTTATTAAAAGGCACATGGGGGGAATGGGAATGGGTTAAATGGGTGATGGGTTAAGGAGGACCCTTATAGGGATGACCACAGGGTGTTGCAGTAAGTGATAAATACCTAAATTCTACACCTGAAACTAATATTGCACTGCATATTAACTATTTGGAATTTAAATAAAAAGCTAAAGGAAAAGGCATATTGATTCAAAAATTAGAGGTCATAATTCTAAATGATAAAAGGTAAAGAAATTAGGTTCCAGTTTTTTCCAAAAATAGATCTAAAACAATGCTCATGTAGAGAACCAATCCTCAAAGCATAAATTGGAAATCCTTACTGAGTAGTAAATTGAAGAAAACTGCTTCACGTAAGGAGAATCCCAGCACCTATGAGAAGCTCTGTAATTTCCTTTCCAGGAAATTTAGCACTTGCCCAGCTCTAGAGTGTTTCCACTGCAGACTTCCTAGATCCTTCTCTCTGACACATTACCGTGGGATCAGCTCCCCCAGTCAACAGAAATTTACCTCATCTCTAACAATTACTTCAATTGATTCCAACAATTCATATTCCTGCTGGTGGTGTATTATTATTCAAGATTCTTATCAACACTTGATACTATCTTCCTTTTAGTTTAAGCTGTCTGGGTTAACAAATAGTTTGATAATGATTTTCCTTCGCATTTTCTTGATAACTAATGAGTCTTATCCACTTTTCATGTGTGATTTTTTTCTTCTTTTGTGCTTTTGGGATATGGAACTATAAAGCAGCTCTTGCATCTTTTGCTTATTTCTTAATGGATTGTCTTCTTGTAACTGAATTGTAAGAATACTGTAATCAAAAGTCCTATGACAGGGAGTTAAGATGGCAGAGCAGTAGCAGGTTGAGATGACATCATGTAGCAGGAGATCAGCTAGATATTTTATCAAACCATTCTGAACACCTACAAATTCAACAGGGGATTGAAGAGAAGAAGAGCAGCAATTCTAGAAACAGAAAATCAACCACTTTCTGAAAGTAGGATCTGTGGAGAAGTGAATCCAAAACGAAGATAGACCGTGGCGGGAGGGGCCGGCTCCCAGCAAGCGGCAGAGAAACGGAGCACAAGATCTGAACTATTTTTTTTTAAGATTTTCATTCATTTATTTGACAGAGATCACAAGTAGACAGAAAGGCAGGCAGAGGGTGAGGGGGAAGCAGGCTCCCCGCTTAACAAAGAGCCCTATGCGGGGCTCAATCCCAGGACACCGGGATCATGACCCAAGCTGAAGGCAGAGGCTCTAACCCACTAAGCCACCCACGCGCCCCCAAATCTGAACTTTTAAAAGTCTGCTCCATGAGGGACATCGCTCCAGAGGCTAAGCAGGAGTGGAGCCCTCACAGGACAGCATGGTCTCAGGTCCCACGGGGTCACCGAAGGATCAGGGGTGTCTGAGTATCACAGAGCTTGCAGGCATTAGAGCAGGGAAGCTGGCTACAGAGACAGAGCCAGGGAGTGAGCTCTCAGTTCCGGGTTACCTAAAACTGTAATCCATGGCAGTCAGGCCACTGCTCATTGAGCAGGGACCCCACAAGTGGCAGATCCAGGGAGACCTCCCTGGAAGAGTGGCAGTGATCTTCTGGGTTTGGAGACTCCAGTCAGGGTTGTGTGCCAGAGACAGAGGCGCTCGGTCACAGGCTGGGTGAGCTTGGGGTGCAGCCGGAGACGGGAGTGATTAAGCACTTTTCTCCGAGAGCACACTGAGGAGTGGGGACCCAAGCTCTCCACTCTTCCAGGCTGGAGATTGGTGGGAGGCCACCATTTTCATTCCCGTCCTCTGGAACTCTACGGAAAGCGTTCAGGGAACAAAACCTCCTGAAAGCAAACCCAAGTGGATTACTTAGTTTGGCTCCTGGTTAAGGGTGGTGCAATTCCGCCTCCGGCAAAGACACTTGAGAATCACTACAACAGGCCCCTCCCCAGAAGATCAGCAAGAAATCCAGACAAGACCAAGTTCACTTACCAAGAAGAACAGCGGAATTCCAGAGAAGGAGAATTCATGGGCTTTCTTCCCATGATTCTTTAGTTTTGCAAAGTTTTTAAAATTTTTTTCTTATGCTAATTTTTTTTAACTTTTACTCTTTCCTTTTCTAACATTTTTAACTAGTTTATCTTAACAATACCTTTCATAAAAATTTTTTTTGAACCTTCATTATTATACTCATATTTTATCCTTCATTGCATCTAACTTTATTTTTTGTATACACATAGGGTTTTTTTTTTCTAACAAATTTTGGGATACAACTTCTAATAGATCAAAATATACCCCAAATCTAGGACAGGGCTTTGTTCTAGTCTCCAGCCTGAGCAAATTCTCTCCACTTTCTTTTATTCTCTTTTCCCAACCAACTTATCAACTCTTTTTTTAGAATTTTTTAAAATTTTTCATCTTTACAGTCATATTCCATCCCTTCATCATGTTTACCCTAACATGTGTGTGTGTGTGTGTGTGTGTGTGTGTGTGTGTGTAATGTTTTTCTTTCTTTAAAATTTTGGGAGGTAGTTTCTTCTAAGAGACCAAAGTACTCTCAAAATTAAGTAGGTGGCTCTGTTCCATTCACCAATCTAATATCTATATTTTACTTTTTTCTTTATTTTTTTTAACTTCTTTTTACCCACTTTCTTCCCCCCACGATTTGGGGGTCTCTTCTAGTTTGGTTAACACACATTTTTCTGGGGTCTTTGCCACCCTTTTAGTATTTTATTCTCTCCTTCATATATTCTTATCTGGATAAAATGACAAGGTGGAAAAACTCACCACCAAAAAAACAAGAGGCAGGACTGAAGGCTAGGGACCTGAACAATATGGACATTGGTAATATGTCAGATCTAGAGTTCAGAATGACCATTCTCAACGTGCTAGCTGGGCTCAAAAAAGGCATGAAAGATATTCAAGAAACTCTCTCTGGAGAAATAAAAGCCCTTTCTGAAGAAATGAGGAACTAAAATCTAACTAAACAAATCAAAAAAGCTATTAATGAGGTGCAATCAAAAGTGGAGGCTCTTACCGCTAGGATAAAGGAGGCAGAAGAGAGAATTAGTGATATAGAAAACCAAATGACAGAGAATAAAGAAGCTGAGCAAAAGAGAGACAAACAACTACTGGACCATGAGGGGAGAATGTGAGATAAGTGATACCATAAGACAAAACAACATTACAATAATTGGGATTCCAGAAGAAAGAGAGAGGGGGGCAGAAGGTATATTGGAGTGAATTATTGTAGAGAATTTCCCTAATGTGGCAAAGGGAACAAACATCAAAATCTAGAAGGTGCAGAAAGCTCCCCTCAAAATCAGTAAGAATAGGTCCACACTCCATCACCTAATAGTAAAACTTACAAGTCTTAGTGACAAAGAGAAAATCCTGAAAACAGCCCAGGACAAGAAGTCTGTAACATACAATGGTAAAAATATTAGACTGGCAGAAGACTTATCCAGAGACCTGACAGGCCAGAAATATCCCTGGTGCTAATAATACATTATATGTTAATTAAAAAATTGAAAGAAAAGTCCTATGATAGTTAAATTAATTGCATTTTTTTGAATTCTGTGGCTTATTTTTCCACTTTAATAAGCACACTTTTTTTTTAAGCTTTTTTATTTAAACATAAAATGTAACCCGACCACCCTCTCCCAACCCCCCCCCACCTCCCTCAGTTTGTTTTATGACATTAAGAATCTCTTTTGGTTTGTCTCCCCCCCGATCCCATCTTTATTTTTTCTTTTCCTACCACCTTAACCCCCACCCCCGTTGCATCTCCACTTCCTCATATCAGGGAGATCATGTGATAGTTGTCTTTCTCCAGTTGACTTATTTCGCTAAGCATAATACGCTCTAGTTCTATCAATGTCGTCGCAAATGGTAAGATTTCATTTTTTTTGATGGCTGCATAGTATTCCATTGTATATATATACTACCTCTTCTTTATCCATTCATCTGTTGATGGACATCTAGGTTCTTTCCATAACTTGGCTGTTGTGGACATTGCTGCTATAAACATTCGGGTACACGTGACCCTTTGGATCACTACGTTTGTATCTTTAGGATAAATACCCAGTAGTGCAATTGCTGGGTCATAAGGTAGCTCTATTTTCAATTTTTTGAGGAACCTCCATGCTGTTTTCCAGAGTGGTTGCACCAGCTTGCATTCCCACCAACAGTGTAGGAGGGTTCCCCTTTCTCCACATCCTCGCCAGCATCTGTCATTTCCTGACTTGTTAATTTTAGCCATTCTGACTGGTGTGAGGTGGTATCTCATTGTGGTTTTGATTTGTATTTCCCTGATGCCCAGTGATGTGGAGCACTTTTTCATGTGTCTGTTGGCCATCTGGATGTCTTCTTTGCAGAAATGTCTGTTCATGTCCTCTGCCCATTTCTTGATTGGATTATTTGTTCTTTGGGTGTTGAGTTTGCTAAGCTCTTTATAGATTTTGGATACTAGCCCATTAAGCACACATTCTTAACTTAAGTGTAGTTCAACTTATTAATCTTTTTCATTTCTAGATCCTTAAGAAATATTTTTCATAATCTACTACAATTAAAATTATTTCAATGTCATCCAAAATTTTAATGTTTTCTCTTTAAAGTTACATTTATAAGCTATATAGAGTTGTTCCTTATGAAATGTAGAATAGGCAAACATTTGATTATCAATTGGGTTATCAAACCTAGATGTTCCCTTGAACTTAATCATTTATTGTTTTAACAAAACTTTAACAATTGCTGTTTAAACAAGACTTTTTAATCCCTAGTCTTTCATATTACTTTTAATGTTTTCCAACCAGATGTCTTTCCCAGAAATGAATCAGCTGAATGATTAGTCCAAATTCAGTACATCAGACAGAAGCCTGCAAAATCAGAGGTCCTCCTGATTCTCAGTTTAACAGAATACTACCTCCCTACAAGGCAGGTAAGCTATTTGTCATGTACTTGTTTTTCACAAAGAGCTGATCTAACAGAGAAACTGTTTCATCGCCAATGTTACTAGTGCCCCCCTTTTTCAGATACTTAATCATTATCTGACATTGATATTATTGGGCATGATTTGCAGAATATTATTTTTACATTAAAACTTGTAACAGTTAGGGGTGCCTGGGTGGTAGAGTGAGTTAAGTGTCTGATTCTTGGTTTCAGCTCAGGTCATGATCTTGTGATCATGAGATTGGGCCACCCATAAGACTCCACCTTCACCTCAGAGTCCGCTTGAGATTCTTTCTTCCTCTCCCTCCACCTCTCCCACTCATGCTCATTCTTTCTCTCTCTTGCTTTCAAAAATAAATAAATTTAAAACAAAAAAGAACAAAAACAAAAAAAACTAGTAACAGTCAGCTTTTCCCGATCTTGGTTCTGGTCTTGGTTAACTTATATAGAAGTCCCTGAATTGGTCTTTCTTTTTCCCTTAGGTAGAAAAACACAAAAAAGTAGATAGTTATATACTTTAAAGGCACAACTTATATCAAATAAATCATACATATATTAATCATACATATACATGTGATCATACATATATATTCCCCATTTATATTATAGTCAAGTTATTTTTATAAGACAATGTTGTTCATATGTGTAATTTTCCTTAATATTGTGGACACATTTTATAATTAACCATGTTCCAATTAAATATATTATTTTCTTAAATCTCAATTCATCAGCTTAGTAAACAGGATTCCCTACAAGTCAGCTGCACTGTCTTTTCAGCCCTACTCCCGGCATTTGAAACTACCACTGTTTTCTGGAAGATTTTTGGGACTCTTCTTGCATCGGTATGGAATTACCTATTTTCCAATTATCTCTTGTTTTAACTAAAAAATATATTAGAAAAATGTGGGTGCTAGTATTCATGCTAGCACATACTGAAAAAACATTGGCCAAAATAGCCAGACACTCTGGAAACAGAGTTTAAATTATAATTAAGGTCACAATTCTGTATCAACTTTTCCATCTTGGTTTAAATAAATGCTTTTTTGTGATATTTTGTTTGGGCTCATATCTCTTTAACATATTTTTAATATGCTAAGTGTTTTTAAAAGTAAATACTTTTAAGCATTTAACCCTTCTAGTCATAATTAAAGGGCAATTATTCCCTATTAAAATCACTTTTGTCTTATTTTCGACCCCTTTGTTAACATAATATCAGAAATTACTTTGAAATCAACTTGTCTTTTTTAAATATGGGGTTTTGGGGCACCTGGGTGGTTCAGTCATTAAGCTGTCTGCCTTCAGTTCAGACCATGATCACAGGGTCCTGGGACCAAGCCCCACATTGGGCTCCCTGTTTGGCAGGAAGACTGCTCCTCCCTCTCCCACTCCTCTCTGCCAAATAAATAAATAAAATATTTTTAAAAATTATGGGGTTTTGCTTATTTGGTTTTGTTGATACAGTATGCTTATGTATATGAAAGTGATGTCAATTATTTTCTCTGTGTAGTATCTTAAGCATGGCAATGTGGGGGATTGCTACTATATTTTTAGATTGATACTTTTACTGAATAACAAGAAAGGTTAATAATGTGCTAGTTACTAGAGATAAGCAAGATAGATATCCAGTTTTTCCAATCTCTGTAAACTATAACTCTTAAGGAATACTGATGGAAATGTGTAATTATAGAAAATACTTAAAAAAAGAAAATACTTATAGCAGGAAGGGACCTAAAAGCTGGAAGTAGATTCTTGTGCTGTTACCTTCATAAGTAACTTTGATTCAGTTTTAACCAATAGTAATAATATTTAGTCACATACATATAAACACTGAATAGATTTATTATTTTATTCGAGTTTAGACTTTAAAAGTATTTAGAGATTCACGGAAAGTTGCCTGCATTCTTAGGAAATAAATGTCTCAGGGGTGTTAAATTGAGCAAATACTCTAGAAGACTATAGTGATAGAGAGCAGACTTTGAAATACAATTTTTTAACTCCAGGTTGCACTCCTTCCAAAGTGCCATGAGGACTTTTTCAAATGATGACTTCTTTCTACCCCTGAACTAAACAGAAAAGCATGGCTATATACAACATTTTCTAAACAAGGCTGAATGATACCAGTTAAGGACCTGCTGTTAATTTGGTGTTAAGAACCAGACAACTGAAACAAGTACATTAGAGTATCTTTTAAAAAGCTGAAATAATATAATGACAAGTTCAGAACCAAAACTAGTCTTCTCTGCCTATACCTAGAATGAAAATAAGTTTATCAATGTAATAAAAAGAGAAAATTTTCAGTAGAGTTTCAATAAGGAGCTATGCTGTAGATATCTAGATTTTAAGTCTTACAGTTTGAGCATTTACAAAAAATATAAAGAGATAATGAGTGATCACAACTATTGGCTCAGTGCATAAAAGTAAGTCAATACTATTACTTGCAATACAGGACTATAGAATAACCTCAACAACCTGGTACAATGATATTCTAGCCAAGTATGCCAGCTGTCTTATTTGAAGTTATTTCAAACTGGAAAAAAAAATAAATGAATTTATTTACTTCACAAAAAGCTCTTGTGAATTAATTTCTCTTCATTTCCCTTGGAATCATCTAACATGGGTATTTTCCCTTCATTGGTATTCCTCTTGGTTATATTCCTTAAAAACCACAGGCCACAAAACATATTAGAATGAGGTATTTATACATCTATATACTTGGGAGTTCTTCTAAAAAAAAAATATGTTGCAAAGATATTTATAACAGAGTTATAATTTCTGATGGTTTGGTTTTGTGGCATTAATCCTTTTATTAAAAGCAAGGAAACAAATGACCTCACCTGGGCTAGTCAAGTTCTATGATTCTATTATTAACTTTAACATAGTGAGATATTCATTTTCAGTATTTTCTCATTATCACTGCAGCATTTTAAGCCAAGAAAAATAAAAAACCTTCTAGTTTAATAATCTACAACTCCTGAATTATCTGAAGCTAAATTATAGATGGACCTGGATAGTATAGTTATATATTAAATGCTGAAATCCTTTTCATTATATAAATCCAGAAATGATTGTTAAAGCCTGACAAGGATAATAAACACCCCTAATTACCAAGAAGCACTGTCTCCACAAGCTGCTACTCTTTTCTTAAAGACATTTATGTGCTTTTCCAGGCAGATAGATTTGCTCTACCTCTTAGTCTGACATAAATTATTTTTATATCAATCTTTCAGAAAAGAGGTTGTCCTCTGAGTGATAGCTATAGGGAATATAGTACCTCTGGGAAAAGAAAATTAATTTGTCTCATTATTTTCTATATCTCACTATTCCCTAAGCTACAATACAGCTCAGAAACTTACAGTGGAAGTCTAAGCCCCAACAGTTAAGTTTCATGAACAGATATCATTAAAGAGCAAAACTCCTTAAAATAAGGTTAGCTGTTGGGAATTGAAAGCAAAGAAAAAGAATAAAAGAGTCCAACTAGGAGAGATATTTAATTCAGTTTCATTATTTTTACTATGACATAATTATATCAGCTTGTTATTTGGCTAGAAATTACAAAATATAAGGTACCTCATTAGAAAAATGGGATGTACTATTACCTCTTAGACAGGAGGGGGTATATTTTTTAACTGGAGAAGGGAAAGGATCTCCACAGATCACATTAATATATAAACAAATTACTTAGTTTAAATTGGCTTGCATGATATGCCTAGTTCATACATGTGTCTTATTAGGTCAGATTTCTGAATGGGATGGTTTAACTCACCAGAAATTAGTCTCTCAAAAATGAAAGCTCAGTCAAAATTAAAATAAATTGCTTTGATAACTCAACTCTGGAAAATAATAACCTTGGCATATCAGCATTAATTAAATAGCTTCTCTAACTTTTGGAGGTTTAAATATATTTACATAAGATAAATATTTAAATAATTAAAAGTAAGTACATTTGATAGGAATTTAAATTAAGATTATATTTGAATTAGCAAGATACCTTACGTTGTACTGATATAAATATTTTTTTAATTACATTAAGTTCAAGAAGCTTATAATCAACAGCAGAGAAATCATCCTCAAATTTTTTTATAAAAATAATTTCAATAACAGAGCCATTTGTAAACCTGTGGAAAACACAGGGGAAAATAATAGCCTTAAGACCACCATGATTATTAAGAAAATATGCAAAACTCAGGTTTCTTTTTAAGTAATACAGGAGAAATGAGTGCATTTTCAGTGGAAATCATGTGACAGGACATACAGAAATTAGAGAGGCCTAATCTAGCACAGCATTTTCAAAGAGATACAAAAAGTGTGACACTATTAGAAGAGAGACAAGAGATAACAGTGGGCAAGAACACAGTACTCCTAACATGAACTTTTTATAAAAAGTCTAGGAATTATTCTAAAAATTTTGGAGATGTGTCTAATAATTAAATTTTGTTTGCAATGACAGTCTCAAACATAAGATACACTGAACAGATATGAGGACCTAGAACTATAAGTAGTAAGGCCAATTCATGCACCACAATCCTTTCTTGGCATCTAATGAGGCAGTGATCACCTTTTTATGCTGTTCAAGTGCACGACTATATGTCTCACTCCCTCATAGCACTATTACACTTAGTAAAGAAATATTATGTGATTATATATTTAAATCGTAACTTACCTGCTTTGTCATAAATACACATTTTTCTTCCGGGACCTATGTACAATACCTATTACATTATAGGAGCACAACACATATAAACTTATTGATCAGATGAAAGAAAGACAATGCAAACTAACAGCTCAAACAGGTATTTAGAAGTTAATCAAAATACTATGGTCCTGAATAAATCTGAAAGGCAAAAGAGGCATAGCAGATCCTTCAAGAGAAAGGGCAACACTCACTCAAGCATGTTAACAAAATTGCCCATTGAGTATAGTATGAGAGATTAAGAAGGTCCTGTGTGATTGCTAGAGAAAACAAACACTAAAAAGGACTGAGGATAAATCTGAAAGACAGTTCTGAGTACATAATATTAGAGAAAATACATTTAATGAAGCTACAGTTACTAAAGAAGTAAACTGTGCCAGGGCACCTGGGTGGCTCAGTGGGTTAAGTGGCTGCCTTTTTCTCCAGTCATAGTCCCAGAGACCTGCGAACAAGCCCTGTATCCCATTGGGCACCCTGCTCAGCAGGAAGCTTGCTTCTCCCTCTGCCCCTCCCCCTGCTCGTGCTCTCTCAATAAATAAATAAAATCTTAAAAAAAAAAAAAAAGTAAACTGCGCCAAATTAGATACAGACCGAATATGGATCATTGGATTTGGCATTCAGACGATCTTACCTGATATCAGTCCTTCCAAATGGAAAAGTGGTTATCAAAGAAGAGTGGGCAGAAGACAAAAAAGGTGATGAGGGATATACGAAGTACAGACCTCTTGTAGAAACTATGGAACTGGTGGAAGAAAGAATCAACCTTTCCCTTTTTGTAGATATTATATAGCATATGCAACTTGGAAATTCTTCCGGGATACATCAGGAAGAATTTCCAGATAGAAACAAAATTGATATTTAGATTAGACACAGATAAGATCATGAGTGATGGGATTATGACTGTGTTTGAAGCCGTTTTGTCCATTTGTGTCTGTTTTGTCTGAAACCCACCTATGTCTCTGAATGCCCTGCTCTAAGGCTGTTCACCACTTCTTTCAATCAGAAGTTACCTTTCTAACAGTGTTTTTTTTCCCTAAGATAATTCTCTCTGGGATCCTGTCTCTTGCAAAATAAAGGACTCTAATAAACAGTGTTGGAAAGTACTTTGAATATTTAGTTCAATTTCTTGACTCCTTCCAAAAATCCCTGAAAACTGATCAAACAGCTCAGCTACTTTTTGAGGTGTTTTATCAGCCTGATGAACTATTGATTGCTAAGAAACAAAATAAAACAACAAGAAACAAACAACTCCTTGTATTTATTAAAAATATATCTGATTATCTTTTCAGTCTTAGGTCTAAAAATTTCAGAATGGTAGCTAATTTATATGGAATATGTATTAAACATTATGTATTAAGTATATCAAGGCAACCGACACATTTAAACTTTGTAGTAACCTGATGATATACACATGATAATTTCCACTTACAAACATGAGTGTTGAGGCACAGAGAAATTACAAAATTGGCCCAAGTTCTCCCAACTGATCATTTGTGGAATAAGTATTTGAATGTGTAGAAATGTCTCCAGAGCTCAGGAGTAATAATTATTCTAAGTGGTACACATGCAAACAATATCACCTATTAAAATATTTCAAGAAAGTCAAACTTCTGTGGCCAACAGTATTGCAGAAATAGACTCAATATAAAAATCATGGAATACTCAACAGAGTAATTTCTCACTTATTTTCTGGCTGTAATTGAAGTCTTTGCAACTAAATTGGTCCCTAAATAAACTTAGACAAGTAAAATTGTTCAGTGAATTTGTTAAATTGATGGTGATTTTCTTAGTACAGCAACCCTGAATAAATAGTTACCATCTGTCCCTATGTTTCTTACCAACCTTACTAAAATGCTTACCCCCATCACTGTCTAACCACTTTCTCCCTAAAAGGGAGGGTACATGTTCAATTCCATAATGTACATGAATACATAATCACACATTTCATGTATCATTCCATTTCTCTAGGTATGTTCTGATACTATTGCAGATTGGGGGCAATCTATTGTACAATTCAGAACATATGAGAAAGGTTATCTGTGTTATCTTTAAATGAATATTAGCAAAGACTAAAGAGATCAAGGAATCCAAACATGATAGGAAAGAAGATGAATTAAATAAGGAAAATCAATGTGTAAATGTTTTTACTCTATCAAGAATCACCAGAGAAGTGATTGATCTAGAACTTGAAGTAATTACGAGGTCATTACTTACCAACAGGAATGTAAGCTCAATACTGGGTAGAATCCTAGAGGAGTCCTGTCCTTGAAGTTAGGAAATAATGACTAGAACACAATAGTATTCAATTAGCAGCTTACTTCCTATAAATTACTTTTTTTTTTTCTTCCAAACAGAACAGAGTCTATAATCAATCTTCAGTTTAGTTTCTTATCCTAGATCAGAGGTAAATTCATTCTCAAATGACTAAATTTAGTGACAGGTAAGAGAAATACTAATTCAGAAAAAAATGAGAAACAGTATTAAAATGCTAGGAACACTACTATTAATTCCAGTTGTTGCTTTGGACTAAATTTTAAAATAGCTGAAAATGTTGTCTAAACTGAACTGAGATACTGTTAGTGAGGGTTTTTCTTTTTTCCAATTTTTTTCAGTATAGAAATTTGGAAGATTAAATCATTTCATCCCATTTTAAGTGTCACCATAAAAATTTCTGTATAGTTTTAATTTGCACATTCAGTAAGTTTTTACTGCATTCATACATTGAAAAAGGCTATTAACTCTTTCCCACAAATACTGTTTTGGACTTTTTCCTTCTTCCAAGTGGGAAAACTATTAGGTCAGTTGAGAATGGTAGAATCACAGTTTGAAATTCACCAAGGAGTTGGATTTATGGGCTTATAGACTAAACCATATTTGGACATAGTTGTAGTTTATCTCCAAGAATATTACAGATGCTTTACATACACTTAGCATGATCTTTGGGTTTTTCCAATTCAACAGTGTTTTTTTTTTTTTTTAAAGATTTTTTAATTTATTCATTTGACAGAAAGAGATCACAACTAGGCAGAGAGACAGAGAGAGAGGGGAGAAGCAGGCTCCCTGCTGAGCAGAGAGCCCAATGTGGGGCTCGATCCCAGGACCCTGGGACCATGACCCGAGCCGAAGGCAGAGGCTTTAAACCCACTGAGCCACCCAGGCGCCCCCAACAGTGTGTTTAAAAAAAAATGCATCAGGAGACATCAGAAACAAAAGTTTATTTCCATAAGTATTTCTAAAGGAACCCATTCACTGAGTTGATATTATTTCATTTGTTGAGAGATAATCATATGATTCTGTGAATAATTACCACATAATTATATTTAGGAAACTACAATGTATAAAATTCACAGGACATCCTCCTCTGAGTTATATCATAACAAGGAAGGAATTTGATAGTTCCTTGAAGATAATCAACCAATGTGCTATCATTACCAAATGATCAGAAGGAAGGGTAGTTAAAAAAAAAAAAATGAAAAAAACTTCCCTTAATGAAACTATTTTACTGACCACAAAATACTGTATATGCTTATGATCACCACACTTCAAAATATTGAGAGAAGAGCATGTGATTTGAGGTGAAACTGACATTCAAAAGGATTAAAGAACTGTTAGATGGAAATAAGGAAAGCTAATGGAAGATATTGTCAAAGTATAGAAATAATGAACAACATGCAAAAAGAACAAAGACCTCTAAACTTTTATCACAGAACATGAAGATCACAATAATACACCTATTGTTATTAATGAAGATATATAAAATACATTTAATTTTATATAACCAGTTTAGGCTGATGACAGTACTCCTCAGCAATAAAGTATGAAAACAAAATGCAGGATTTAAAATAAATTAATGATTGGCATTAATTCATGCATTGAACAAGTACATGAAGAGCAGTCACTATGTTTAAGGAAGTAATTCACTAGTAATCTCAGTAACATAAGGAGGACTTGATAAAGGACATTTTAATAGATTTTTAGCCTAGTCTCAGAAATCAAGAAGGACATCAAAAGGATGTTTAATTTGACACCTGCAGGATGAGCAGGAGTTAGTTGAGGGTGATTTGAGGAAAGTAGTAAAAAGACTGCACACAAAAGAGAGTAGAGACAGCATATAGATAAATAATAGGCTATCTAGGGCATTAAAAATGGTTGAGGGACATCACTAATAATTTGATACTTATGGATGACAATCATGACCCCTTAAATTGCTAGAGTAACACTATCCAAGATAGAAAATTGGATTTAATTGGCCATAAGTCTGCTGCACTAAAGCCCTTATTATGTTTTTATATCTTTGGTATAAGGTGGAAAATTTATAAAGTTCTATTATAAAATCATCCACATAATTTCTGAACATCAATGATACTAGAAAGTAATTTTTCCACTAAAAGTGTCTCCTCTTAATAATTTTATAGAGTTTATCTTTGAAGGTATAATAGAATCCAAGAAATCTGTGAGCTAAGCAAGAAACAAATTATGTTTTCTAATTTCTGCTAAAGGATCTGGCAAGGAAAAGTATGTTTTCAAATATTTCATATTAGATTTCTTACTTTATAAAAATGAATAAATAGCTCAATATTTCATTAAATAATTATACAAAATTATTTTTAAATTCTCATCTACACTGCATAATATCCTTGTGGCAGGATATTTCCATCCCATTTAGATTCCGTTCTTATATTCCATTCATTTAAGAGAAAAAACCTTATTTTATGACATTTGAAATTTGGACATTTTAAATGGGCTTTTCTCACAGTTTCTTTCTCACATTTTCATTTATGGGTCAATACTATTTCACCCTTAAAAGATAATCTCTGGTTATAATAACAACTATTTTATGGAAAAGGTTATGCAGGGATGTTGATGAAGGAAAATAAGAGAATGAGGTATACTGATTTCAAATGGACAGATTCCTAGCAGCTGGTGAATAAATATTCCTTACAAATTCAGACTGAGCTTGAAAATAAGGCAACATTTAATTGTATGGAGTAACTTCTATAATAATAGTAGACAGAAATTTAACACAGAATAAGGTATAAACTCAATATTCTAAACATGATTACAAAATTGTAACACTAATGATGCACAGGTATAATGTACTAGGAGATGAGGCATTTACATATAAAACATGTTGTCTTTGATATTGCATTTAAATATTCAAGAGATGTGTTTTGAAACTTACGCAGTTTGGACCAAAAAGTAAGTATGGAATTTGAAATGAGAAGGAACAAAAACCATTTTCCAAATAATAACCAGCATTTTGATCATTGTTAAATACTAACCATGTTAAAAATTAAATGCTAAGAAGCAGTGAAGCACACTGGGTAAGGAGGCAGATTTCACAACCAATAGCCTAGATTCTCTACCTATTTGTCTACTATTTCCTAGTGATATCATCTTGAGCAAAAAATACTCAATCTTGATATAACTTTTCTCATCTATAAAATTGAGCTAATATTATTAACCTCAAAAAATTCTGAAATTTAATGAGCTAATATGTGCCAAGTGCTTAAAATACTTTCTGACCTAGTGTATGTTTGAACAATGACTCTTAGTTCTTATTATTCAAGAGAGGTGATATATAAAACAACATTATATAAAGTTAATATAGCATTAATAACACATCAATAATATACATTTCATTTTTGTTTTTGTTTTTGTTTTTTTTTGTTGGTGTTGTTTGTTTAAAGTTTTCATTTATTTACTTGAGAGAAAGAGAGTGAGAGAGTATGAGAGGGGAGAGGGTCAGAGGGAGAAGTAGACTCCCTGCTGAGCAGAGATTCTGATGCAGGACTCCATCCCATGACTCCAGGATCAAGACCTAAGCCAAAGGCAGTCGCGTAACCAACTAGGCCACCCAGGTGCCCCGATAATATACATTTTGTTTTTAACAAAATTACACAAATTGAAAATTGAATTGTGAATTTAAAACAAGGAAATGGAAGCAACAACACAAGAAAATCTGTGCAATACAACAACTGAGTTTCATTACGTAATTGTTCCCCAGGAGAAAAAATGTGAAACCCATCAACTGAACCATTTAAAACTGCCCTAACAGCACTGTACAAATCACTGGAGGGTATATTTTAAGGAGCAACCCAATAATGGCAAGATGGTGACCAATGGCTTCTAACAGCATTTACATTTTGTTCTATTGTTCCTTGATACGTCAGGGGAAAAAATTTATTATAGGATTTTAAATTTGTTATTTAAACCATTTTCTAACATAGTATGTTAAATCACGTTCAAAACTGCAACTTCAAAATAAAGTGAAAACAATAAATTATAATACTGTTTTCTTTCTCAAATTTATACATTTAACTCACTCCAAAATAATGCTTCACTTTTTTTGGGCGGGGGGGGGGGCTTCTGGAATGCTGATACCCAAGGCTTCTTTGAAAATTTTGATAGAAAAAAAAGTTACAGGTGAAAAATCAGTTGGCGTTTTTTTGGTTTTTGGTAAGTTGTTTCTTTTTTTTTTTTTTAAGATTTTATTTATTTATTTGACAGAGAGAGACACAGAGAGAGAGGGAACACAAGCAGGGGGAGTGGGAGAGGGAGAAGCAGGCTTCCTGCTAAGCAGGGAGCTTGATGTGAGCCTCTATCCCAGGACCCTGGGACCATGACCTGAGCCTAAGGCAGAGGCTTAAGGACTGAGCCACCAGGCGCCCATTTGATAAGTCTTTAAAGTTTTTTTCCCCAACTTCCCTCAGTCAGCTATTATACTTTATTATGATGACAATATTGGGATTTTCACCTTGAAATCTATTTCAACAAAATTATTTTCCAATCCCATGGTAGGTAATGATCAGTTCATGTTAAAAAAAAAAAAATCTAACATTTTACCATGAAAATGCATTTTTAGCTCTTAACAGAATCACTTGCTTTTAAACACAGTTAAGCTTAGTAAAGAGAATAAAACATTTACTCACTTTTTCCTCCATAAAAATATTTTTAAAGGGCCTATTGATGTTACTTTCTCTGAATTTAACTACAGTAATATTTTTATTTATAGTGTAAATTTGCTCAAAGGAATACCTGCACACAAGACATATATAGATGCTGAAAGATGTTAAAGAGCCTTAAGTGTAGCTATCAGTACACATCAATTCATTTATTTAACACACAACTGAAGATCTACTGCTAAAGAATTTGAGGGACAGAAAAAATACTCCCTGCTCTCTATGAATTAACAGTATTTGAGAACAAAAATGTGAACATAAGCATGACAGAAAGACTTAAATATGGCAAACACTGTAAGAAAAGTATTTATAACATACAAGAGATTACAGATGCACTTTCAGGTGGAAGACTGCAGCAAGATTTAAGGAAATTACAACTGCAGACATGAACACTGAAGGATAAATAATACTAAAAACAGAATTAGAGATGAGACCATTTCTAACTGTGGTAATGGCTTACGAAGAAACAGACAGGAAAGTAAAACTCATGTGGACAATGAAAGGCACAAGTTAAGCGGAGCACATGGGATGAAAATGGAAGAAATACATCAGCAAAATTAGGATGAAATTAGATTTCTCACTACCTGAATTACCAATGAAACATTCCTGGAGTTGTTCAGAAAGAAGCTTGACATGATGGTAAACAAGATATAAACTGAGAGAGAGTAAAGTCATACGTGTAGCTAAGTCAAAATTAAGTATTTGAAATTTTACAAGAAAAAAAGTTAGTATAGAGTCATAGAATTTCTCTGGTAAAAATTAGTAAGATTGGGAAAGAAAGGGTAATGTTCATATCATGTGCTAATAGAGAAAAAGTTTCTTTTGGAGATCGGTAGGATATTACTGCATTACCACTAGGTAATGTGCTTCTTACAGTGTTTCCCAAAATATTATCCATTCTTTTCAAACGCTATCTGATGTGCTATGCTAACATGAAAATGCAGGCCACTGAGGAAAAATAATCTTTTCTTAATGCTATGAGAAAGAAGCTAGACACTTTGATACTCAATTTGATTACTGTGATGGTTCATTTAATCTGTCAATTAGACTATGCCAGCAGGTATCTGAGTATTTGGTGTCAAATATTATTTTGTGTGTTTATGTGAGAGTATGTTGGATGAGATTAAGATTTGAATCCATAGACTGAGTAAAACAGATTCCTCTCCCTCAGCCAACCAGCTGAAGGCCTGAACAGCAAAAAGATTGACCCTCCTATAAGAGGGAATGGGCTAGACCATGGACATACATCTATCCTGTCTTCAGTTCCAACTACATCATCAGCTCTTCCTGAATTTGGAGCCTGCTGGCTTTCACACTGGAACTACATCATCAGCTCCTGCTGGTTCTCAGGCCTTTGGATTCTGATTGAAACTACACCAACACCTTTCCTGCAGCTCTACCTTACTGACTGAGATCTGGAAATTTCTCAGCCCACATAACTGCATGAGTCAATATCCTATTAATTATTTTTCTCTGGATGAACAATACAGTAGTATAACAAGTAGTACTTGATTAAAAGTAAGAGACTGAAATCTGTTGAAAGGAAAAAGACTTATCCCCCTACCCTTTTGTTAGATCATTTACTTAACAAACTTGTAAGTTCTTTCAGTCTCTATAAAATATATGCAAATTTTATTAAAAGGTAAATAATGCTCCTGCAGGGTTGCCCCAGGAATGTTGTTCTCAAGGACCTAAGGACTATCTCTTTGAAAAGTAATCATCAAGAAGATAGCTCTGTCATCTCCCAGTTTATGGAATGGTAGGAGCCTAACTTCCATGGGTACATCCTGCCAAGTTGCTAAATCATCTCCTGATCTGAAGACAGAAGTTTATTTTTCCTTTAGATAAAGCCAATTTAACAGAGATGGCCACCGCAATTACCAAATGAATCTATGATGCAGTACGTGTGACAAATGGTGCTGTCAAGTCCTGTTACTTGAGACCTAGTTACTGTTCATCTCAAGAATATGTAAGTAATGGGGTATATATGCTTTAATGGGGTATATAAAAGGGTAAGATTTCTTTCTGTCTTGTGATCTTTTAGTGGATTGCTTGAGATATGCATCACATTCTGGTCTAATGCCTATTCAACAATTAAACAGTTTAAACAGTTTTATTTATATTCCAATTGGGTGTAAGGGTTTTCTGAGTACACAGAACATTTTGTTTGTTTTGTTTTGTTTTTCTCAAGTTTTTTTTAATTTTTTTCCATTTTATTTTCTTTTCAGTGCTCTAAAATTCATTGTTTATGCACCATACCCAGTGCTCCATGCAATACGTGCCCTCCATAATACCCACCACCAGGCTCACACAACCCCCAACCCCCTCCCCTCCAAAACCCTCAGTTTGTTTCTCAGAGTCCATAGTCTCATGGTTTGTCTCCCCTTCCGATTTCCTCCAACTCACTTCTCTCCATCTCCCCGTGTCCTCCATGTTATTCCTTATGTTCCACAAGTAAGTGAAATCATATGATACTTAACTCTCTCTGCTTGACTTATTTCACTCACCATAATTTCTTCCAGTCCTGTCCACATTGATATAAAAGTTGGGTATTCATCCTTTCTGATGGAGGCATAATGCTCCACTGTATATACAGACCATATCTTCTTTATCCATTTGTCCACTGAAGGGCATCTTGGTTCTTTCCACAGTTTGGCGACCGTGGCCATTGCTTCTATGAACACTGGGGTACAGATGGCCTTTTTTCCCACTACATTTGTATCTTTGGGGTAGATACCCAGTAGTGTAATTACAGGGTCATAGGGTAGCTCTATTTTTAATTTTTTGAGGAATCTCCACACTGTTTTCCAAAGCAGCTATACGAACTTGCATTCCCACCAACAGTGTAAGAGGGTTTCCCTTTTTCCACATCCTCTCCAATACATCTTGTTTACTATCTTGTTAATATTGGCCATTCTAACTGGTGTAAGGTGGTATCTTCAATGTGTTTTTGATTTGAATCTCCCTGATTGCAAATGAACATTTTGTTTTTAATTAAGTCCCCCCCCCAAAGTAATATGGTTTTAGGGCTGGTAAAAAGATATATCCAAACGGAATGGCTCTTATTGATATGGATACATTTAATTATATTGCAAGTGGTAGCAAAGAAAACAGGATTGAATTATTATGAGATTGAGGGTTTCAGGTATAAAAAGACTGGGATTTAGTCTGAAAGAATTACTAATCATAAAGAGTAATAACTTTTCACTGAAATACTCCTTTAATGGTGCTGTTTTCTGAATCTTACCTCGATGTGGAAAATAGATTTTATTTTCTATTGTGGTCATATAAAGACTGCTTCATTTTGTAAAAGGGTGTTTCAAACCACAAATTCCTATTAAAGAACATACATCAAGGAAAAGTCTTGAGAAAAACTGAAAACAAACTAGGTGAAGACATTTTATAGTTTAGCTCAACAGCAAAAACTTATTGGTGAAGAAATCTGGTATCTAATAGTGCTGAGAACATATTTTATGCTAAAATCTCACTCCTGCAACCAAAATATGCCTTGGCATCTCCATTCTGAGATGTAAAGTAAGCAATAATGGGGAAGTTGGAATGATTCATATATGTATTATAACACCAAAGCAATATACTTTCATGTTCAAAGTAATGAGGATATCTAGTTAGAATGAGAGTAGATGAGTAATAATGATAGAGTAAGTAAGTAGCTAATATGAGCTGGAGGCAAGGGGACAGTAAATAGTAGTCTGTGGTTTCCCACCTCCTGGGACTATGAGACCAAGAACAGCAGGTGCAAAGTCTGTGCTCTCCTTTCCATCTTGTGTCCTACAATAACCTACAGTTTCATTATAATATATTTGCATGCAGTTTCAACCCCACAACCCTAACCTTCAGGAGAAAAATGGCCCTGAGGGCTCTGGCAAGAACTTTATAAGGCCAAAAATTACCCCTCCAACCAGTAGGAAGAATCCCTTATGCAGCTGGAGACAGCCCTAGGTATGACCATTGACCTATGCAAACATAAAAAGGACCCCTAACCCTCCTGTAGTTGCCATTGGGCCTGTCCACTCTTCCACCTTGAGGGTGTATGGTCCTTAATAAACTGCTTTGTGCTTGCTCCTTTCCTTCTTTTTATCTTATTTGTGAAAGCAAAATATTTTAAGAGCTCAATAGTCAATTAAGTAAACATGCATATGCCTCAAATAGTCTATATGAAAATTAACACTCAGTTAAACAATGAAAAAAATAATGTCTCCTAGAAACACAAAAATGAAACTGAATTCTCAGCAACATCATCTGTAAATCTGAGAGCCAGTAATCCAGCTCTAAATATTCACAAGATAGCTGGAGAGCTTATATCTACATATTTTGAAAAACTCAGGAAAATACATCACAGTCTGCAATTCACTTCAGGAATATAATCTAAAATATTTTAAAAAGGAAAAAAGAGGATATCAGGTTACCCAATTAAAAAAAAAACAAGCATATTTGATATCTTTAGTTTCATTTGGGATCTAAATATAGATCCAAGAGAATCTGGCTCCCTTTGCACCCTGAAATATGCTACAGTTTTTCCAAGACATTTCCACACAAAAAGAACTTGAATTTGCAAAATCATTATACTATCACAATAATTTTGGCTGTGAGCTTACTTAGGGAGAAGAAAAATGGGAATTATTTTAACTAGCAATTTTAACTTAGAATATGGAACATGACAAGAAATTAGTGGTGATCTGAGTACAAAGGAAAAGATTTCAGGGACTGCATCAAGTGTCCAGATGTACAGAAAGGATAAAGTACTTTCTACATCAGAGTAGGTACATGAGTAACCCCAAATAAGTACATATCTTATATATGCAGAGTGTTCATAAGGCATCCTGATACATAAGACAAAAAAACTGTTTCCTTTATTTTGGCTTTTCAAATGGGCTACTTTTTTTCTCATTTATTATAAAGATTGTCAATGTATGTTTTTCTCATAGTTCAATCCAAAATTTCCAAAAGGTGACATCTGCCTTGGTGGTGGTAGTTTTTATAGTGCCCATTGGGTTGTTGCTATTTTTGCCCTTTAATCAAGGCCCTAGGATATTTTTCTGGGTTAAACTCCAATTATTTTGTTATTTCAGGAAAGGTGCTCATTCTCTTTACATTCCTCTTTAAGCCATGTATTTAAAAAAGAAATGTCATAACAAGATAGCATACTCTCTCCTTACCTTGCTTTGAAGACTGCCTATGACAAAAGATAATGAGGGTTTATAGTATTTAAAATAACGCTGGTCTGGGGCACCTGGGTGGCTCAGTGGGTTAAGCCTCTACCTTCAGCTCAGGTCATTATCCCAGGACCCCAGGATGGAGCCCTGCATCCGGCTCTCTGCTCACTAGGGAGCCTGCTTCTACCTCTCTCTGCCTGCCTTTCTGCCTACTTGTGATCTCTGCCTGTCAAATAAATAAATAAAATCTTAAAAAAAAAGTAATACGTAAAATTTTATTTTCTTAATTATACTGTTCTGATGGACTTCAGTATTGTTAACCAAACTTACATTCTAAAGTGGAAGAAAACTGTGTACTTATTTAAGCTGTGGACTTACCTCAAAGCTTTTGTGAAGCCTCAATGGTGCAATCATGCTGTTTTTTGACCTAGAGGTAACCATTATTTTCCCCTTTGGAAATAAACCTCTAATTCAACCAGATGTTAAGTTTTCTGGCTGCCTGTCCACAATTCCTGAGTCCTGTGAGGTCCCCACAAAGGCGCTTGCCATGTATATGAGCGTGGCCATAAATCCAAAGGCTGTGTGTGCCCCTACTAGGTCTCATTGTGAAAAACATGGAGTCTCTTATATCCCCATTTTCCACCCGGAAGGCTTAAGACATAAAACCCAAAGAGCTCAGAAACGGAAATAAGGGGAACTCATTCGGAGAAAAGCTTACCGAGACCTCAGCGGCACGAAGCAGCAGCGGAGGGTTTTGCAGCTTCACCCGAGTGCAAGAGCTGACCTGGAACTTCGGCAGCCATCTGCTGGTCTCCTCCAGTCGGACTACTTAGTAACCAGTTTGACACCCTTTATTCCAGGCAAAACAGTCCAAGGCTCTGAGGAGCCCAGGGCCTTCTCAGCAGCACAGACGCCTCCAGAAACTTGGCCCCGGGCAGCTTTATCCCAAGTGAAAGGCGGAAGCAAAGCATGATTGGCTGGGAAGAGGAGGATTTCCTTCCGGGGCCAGTGGGTCTTTGCTTTCTCCAGTAGAGGAAAGAGATAAACCCGAGGTCGAGGATTAAGTGGTGTAAATTAGGTTTCTTTGACATGTACTGCGACTAAAGACAACCAGTCAGATTTAGAACACCGGACCAGCCAGGAGACTTCCGCCGTTTTGTGGGTCCCGATATGTGAATTAACTTTATCCAAACATTAAGTAATTCAGTGTTAAACTGAACATAACTCAAACTGAAGAACAAGTTATAATGTAATCAATTTACATCAAAATAATGTTTAAATTTTTTTTTCATATTTTTTAAACCCAATATTTAAGTTCTTGTTTTCCAGATATTTATTTTAGGTGAGGATACAAAATACATTTTAACAGTCAAAAATATTATTCTTTTTTTTAATTTTGTGGATTTTTTTGGTTGTTTGGAGGGTTGGCTTTTTTAAAATTATTATTGTTTTTTGTTTATTTGTTTGTTTGAAAGAGAGCACAAGCAAGGGGAGCAGCAGGCAGAGGGGGAGGGAAAAGCAGGCTCACCGCTGAACAAGGAGCCTGATGGAGGACTTGATCCCAGGACCCTGAGATCATGACCTGAGCCAAAGGCACAGGCTTAACAGACTGAGCCACCCAGGTGGCCCCAAAATGGTATTAATTAACAAGGATATTATTTTTATTAATCTGTAATATTTTCTCAAATATTCCACTTACAACTTTCAGTACATTATCAAAGACTAAGTGTTAAGAACTGAAACAAACATACTTTTCTGTTTCTGGGCTAATCAATACTGGAACCACATAAAAATAATATAGCACTTGCTTCAGGAAATATTTGCTACTGGAGATAAGCCTTTCAACAAACTAAAATAGCAACATGTAAAAACTAACACCTTACTCATGAATCCTTATTTAAAAACCCTCGTTTCACTTTGCCCATGAAACCAAACCTTAATATTGTAAACTATACACATTCTCAACCAATTTTTCTCTTTGAAAGATTCTTTTAAAGTCACCTTGTCTAGGTTCTAAGATTGTATAACTGTTCTCTCTAGATTTCCACCTTTTGTGCCAATACTAAGTTTCTGTCAATGTGGCATTCTCCCTTAATGTGAAAGTCTAATGAACTTAAATTTGTGTAATCAACAGGGATTTTGTGGAAACTTTCAAGAGAATGGACATTTGATAATAAGTTCTTTTTTTGTTGTTTTTTTAAAGATATTATTTATTTATTTGACAGAGAGAGAGAGAGATCACAAGTAGACAGAGAGGCAAGCAGAGAAAAAGGGAGAAGCAGGCTCTCTGCTAAGCAGAGATCCCGATGTGGGCTCCATCCCAGGACCCTGAGATCAGGACCTGAACCCAAGGTAGAGGCTTTAACTCACTGAGCCACCCAAGCACCCCTAATAAGTTATTTTTAAAGTAAATTAAATGATTTTATTTAAACTAACTCTCCCACAAATATATAAATATAAAACAACTTACCTGAAGCCTCTGGAGAGTAACCAAAAGTCAACAAATTCTGGAAGGGTTCAACACTTGGAAGAAGAGAACAGTCATGGGTGAGTTTCCCATTTTTATGACTTTTAGAATGAAAAAGGTCCCTTCTCTATACCACGTAGAGCTGTAAAACTGATACAGATATCCTCATCTTACCAATGTGATGAACCAGCAGATGCATTTCAGAATATTTACAGCACATTAAGTGTACAGAGGAATCTTGGAAAGGAGAACTGAGAGAGACAAGGCACCAAATTCTGTATATAATCTCTTATATAGAGATACATATATCTCTATGTGTATATATACACCATCCCAATATCTGTAATATGAATATTCAGGACAGATGATAAACATCTAAACTAAGTCTGTAATACAGAACTGAGAATTCAGCTGCTTCCCACAGCAGCAGAAACAGAGATTTTAGTTAGGGTAAGTAAACTGCTTGATAAAACGATAACAAAAATCAATGTTTCTTTAGAGAAACAACACAATTCAGATTTTCTTCCATGTGTAGTTCATAATTCCAGGATACAAACAAAAATTATTCTACATAAAAAAAGAAAAATGGGGGTGCCTGGGTGGTTCAGTGGGTTAAGCCTCTGCTTTTGGCTCAGGTCATGGTCTCAGGGTACTGGGATGGAGCCTCACATCGGGCTCTCTGCTCAGTGGGGAGCGTGCTTCCCCACCTCTCTCTGCCTGCCTCTCTGCTTACTTGTGATCTCTCTCTCTGTCAAATAAATAAATAAAATCTTAAAAAAATAAAAATAAAGAAAAAATGGTATTCATAAGAAGGAGAAATGGCAACTAATGGACACTGGCCTTGAGATGACCCAGATTTTGAAATCAGCACAGATTTTTAAGTTATTTTCACAATGCTCAAGAACAGAACATATACTGGCTATAAGTGAATATGTAGGAATTTCAATGAAGAATAGAAAATAAAGGAGGTGGAACCAGCAAATAGGGTGAAGAACCAAAAAGGAAAAAAAAAAAAAAAGAAGAAGAACAAAAGATCAAATGGAAAAAAAGAGTTAAAATATGAATGGAATCTCATGGCCAGCTGAATAATACCGCGAAGTGTTCATATGCATGCAGTTGGAGTTGTAGAAAGCAAGATGGAAAATATGGCAGAAAGAAAAATATTTTAATAAATAAATAATAACTGAAAATTTCCCACATTAAGTAAAAGACATTTATAGACTCAAGAAACTCAGTGAACTCTGAACAGGATAAACAAAATAACCTAGGAACACAGCAGGTAGCTATAACTTTAAACTGAAGATAAAAGTGCATTTTGTACATATCAATGCCTTCAAATGACTGACCTCTCATCAAAAACAGAAACCAGAAGACTCAGCACCCATACTTCGATGTGCTGGGTGGGAAAAAAATATTGCCAACTCAAGAATTCATATCTTAGATTATTGTCACTGTCTAGTTCTCCCAGATAGCTGACACTTCCTAAATCTCTGTGCCTTTCAAATAATGCCCCTGCCTCATATAAAATTTAAAATATAGTTGGTATTTAATCTTAAATCAGTCACTTGTTATTAAGCTAACTAAGCGAGATAAAAGAGGTAGGCTTGGAATTACTTTTTAGGGGTGGTGGTTGCAACTTTTCACACCTCAATGAGTTTATCCTTCACGGGCTTGTGTTTTGGCCCCAACAATCAAACAGAAAAGTGTATGGCTTGTTAAAGCAAGTCTTCAAATATCTATTTACTGTAAAAGACTGACATGGGGGGTGCCTGGGTGGCTCAGTGGTTTAAGCCTCTGCCTTCAGCTCAGGTCATGATCTCAGGGTCCTAGGATCAAGCCCCGCATTGGGCTTTCTGCTCAGGAGGGAGTCTGCTTCCCACCCCCCTGTCTGCTTCTCTGCCTACTTGTGATCTCTCTCTGTGTCAAGTAAATAAATAAAAATCTTTTTAAAAAAAGAATGACATGGAACAAAAGGGGATTATGATAATAATTGGAAATTTTCTAATTTTTTTTCTAGAACATTATGACTATCAAGATAAAAGCAGGAAGAAGAAGTAAATTACATTTTTCATTGAAGGTCATAGAAAGTTAACTGGTATCAATATTGATACCAATACTTGGTTTTCAAATTTGAGTTTACTAATGGTATAATGTTCAGAGAGTAAAAGACTGACAAATGTTTGTCATAAAAAAATGCCTTGGTTCTTTGTTTTCTGTGAGATGATTAAATTAAAACATACAACTGCTCTCGAATTGAAAGTAACTGTATCAGTAAATAGAATACTGGGCAAGACATATAAGTTAAAATGTTAGGACATGTCTAATTTAATAACCATTGTTTATATGTTTTAGTTCTTGGGTGATGTAAATATTACTTATGGGACACTATTTAGGGTATATTTTATCAAAAGAAGCCATTTCTGTTTTTGTTTTTGTTTTTTATGGTAACAAGACTTAACATATGACACCTCCCATCTTGAATTTTGAAATACATGATATCATATTGTTAACTATAGGAGGCACTATGTTGTCAGATCTCTGGAACTTATCATAATGGAAACATATCCATTGAATAACAGCTCCTCTTTTCCTTCAGGTCTCAGCCATGGGCAACCATTATTTTACACTTTGCTTCTGTGAGGTTAACTATTTTAGATACCACATATAAATGGAATCATTGTCCTTCTGGGACTGGCTTATTTCATTTAGCACACCACCTTTCAGGTTCATCCATCTTGTTCCAAGTGGCAGGATTTCCTTCCTTTTATAAGGTTGAACAAATGCCATTTTACATATGTACCACATTTTCATTATCTGTTATCTCTGTTGATGGACCCTTAGGTTGTTTCCATGTCTTGTCTACTGTGGATAGTGCTGCAAGGAAAATGGCAATACAGATATCTCTTCAAGATCCTGATTTCAATTCCTTTGGATATATACCAAGAAGTCTGATTGCTGGATATGATAGTTCTATTTATAATTTTTTAAGGAATCCTCATACTGTTTTTAATGATGGCTGCACCATTCCACATTCAATGTGAGATGAGGTCTCATTATAGCTTTGATCTGCAGTTCTCTGATAATTAATGGTGTTGAGCATCTTTTCCTATACCTGTTGTCCATTTGTTTGGCTTCTTCAGAGAAATATCTATTCAAGTCTTTTGCCCATTCTTAATCAGGTTATCTTATTTAATTTTATTTATTTTTGCTATTGAGTTATAAGAGTTCCTTATATATTTTGAAAAGTTTCCAATATATTTAGAAAGTTATTAAAATTAAATAAATGTTTTGAAATTTATTTAATTAAAAAATTAAATAAATTGATTTGAAAATAAAATGGTTTGAAAATATATTTGGTTTGAAAATATTCTTCCTCATGCCATCCCAGGTTGTCTTTTCATTCTGTTGATTGTTTCTTTTTTCTGTGCAGAAATTTCTTAGTTCAAGATAGTCCCACTTCTTTTTGATTTTGTTGACTATACTTTGGGTATCATAGCCAAGAAATCATTGCCAAGACCAATGTCAAGAAACTCTTGGGTTTTCCTCTAGAACTTTTACAGTATCAGGTCATACAAACAAATATGTTTAATCTATTTTGAGTTGATATTTATGTATATGGTAAGGTAAGGGTACAGTTTTATTTTTTGCATATGAATAGCTTATATGCACACTATTTGTTGTAAAGACTTATACTTTTTCCACTGTATGTTCTGTTACCTTGTTTGCAGTGGTGGTATCACAAGTGTTTGCATATGTCCAATCTTAACAGATTGGACACATTGAATATGCACAAGTATTCGTGTGCCAATTATGCCCCCAATAAAGCTGTTAAAAACAACAAAACCAAAAAAGCCATTTCTTATCCTTTAAACACATACCTATTCCAAACACACTTTTATATTTTCAAATAGAGAAAATAAAGTTTAATGTCAGAGTGTGCGGAGCTGAGGACACATCACAGAAAATAAACCATAGGAAATTACAGAAAGGATACAATCTTTGCAAAACTTTCCCTAAGTTTACTGTCAAATTTTACTCTCTGCTATATAAATAGCAGCCATCTCCTTGCACTACAACCCTGTCACATTTCATAAACCTGGCTGAGTGAACTGAGTAGATGGGAAGCCTCCAAGGGAACATCGTTTACTGCCGTAAGTGAGATCAGTGATTCAGGAGAGTTCACTCATAAATACTTTTCCGAAGTCCCAACTTTGAGTAGGTAGGAACCAGGCTACTGATGGTGCTATTAAATGAGTTATTCTCTCTATTTTTAGTACTTAAAGCTGATCTGAAATATTTCTCAATATAACTATAAACATAATAGTTCCCTGGCTAAATTCCAGTCCAGAAAATCATACACCAGCCTTCTAAATCCTCTCTGATCTTGAAAGTGTGTACAAACTATGAAAGGCTGTTTCTCTTAAGGCTTGCCAATAATTCAGCCTCTGCTATAACATTGGGGCCAGTGAGACTGTTGAACTACACAGTGACAGTGAGCATACAGGCTACAGAATTTAGAACAAACATAAGTTCTAATTCCAGACATCTGAATTGAAATGTAAAAATGAAAATAAAACAAGGTGGAATTTAGAGCTGCTGCTCTAGTTGTGCAGGTATAAAGCATAAGGAAGCCAAACAAACAGCAACAATCAGATGTTAGGCATTAACCCAAGAAAAACACACGTTAATGGGCACAAATTTAAATCGGGGTTCACACACTCAGCTAAGACAATGGCAAGGTAAGTAACCCAAAAGTGTGAATTAGGCCAGGTAATTGGGGGTTTATTGGACTGAAGAGCCTAATAAATCACACCCAGGTAAACATATTCAGATTTATTTTATTTTTAACATTTTGCTAGCCAAACAGAACAGGCACAGAAGCCTCCTGTTTAAAATGACTGCTTTAACTACATCTCCATAAGTAAAGCTATAAAATTAGAGGTTTTTTTTTCCCCTTGTAATTTCTCACTCCTCTTTCTATTCATGTTAACTACCATGTGAATGTCTTCTTCTCCATGTAAGTTCATCTGGTAAAAACAATGACAGGGGCGCCTGGGTGGCTCAGTCCTTAAGCATCTGCCTTCAGCTCAGGTCATGATCCCACAGACCTGGGATTGAGCCCTGCATCGGGCTCCCTGCTCTGCCTGGGAGCCTGCTTCTCCCTCTCCCACTCCCCTTGCTTTCATTCCCTCTCTGGCTGTATCTCTCTCTGTCAAAAAAATAAAATTAAAAAAAAAAAAAAAGTGCAATGAGAGCTAACACTATACACCAGCCACTAATTCAATTTTCACAATGATGCCATGAGGATACTTATTTTCCCCCAGTCTCTATAAAAGGAAACAGGAAGATTAAATCTAATAACTTATTTGTAATCAAGTAACTACTAATTGGCAGGGTTTGGACTGGCTCAAGATAAAATGAAATTCTAGTATATATATAATGAGTACATACTCATTTTGTTTTGAGAAAAAGGAACTACAGTGCCTATGCTGAGAGCATACCATCAACCCTTCAAAACAAAATGTAAAGGATTATATAAAGAAGAAAAGGGGGGAGGGGCATCTGGGTGGCTCAGTCATTGGAGCATCTGAATCTTGGTTTCAGCTCAAGTCACAATCTCAGGATCCTGGGATCGAGCCCCCCAAGTGAGGGTGTGCTTGAGATTCTGTCTCTCCCTCCCCATCTACTCCTCTCCCTGCTCATGCACAGGCTATCTCTGTCTCTAAAATAAATAAAATCTTAAAAAAAAAAAAAAAGGAAAAGGGGAGAAAGTCCATGTTATTAAGAAATATGGGGCAAAGGATTTCATTCAAACAAAACTATATTCAAATTGCTAGCTGTGTGAGCTTTTATAAGTTCCTGGAATATTTTATTCTACTTTTCCCGCCTTTTAAAAATTATCTTCAGTTAGCCAGCATATAGTACATCATTAGTTTTTGATGTAGTATTCAATGATTCATTAGTTATGTATAACACTCAGTGCTCATCACAACACATGCCTTCTTTAATACCCATCACCTGATTACCCCATACTCCTCCTCCCCTCTGTAACCCTCAGTTGGTTTCCTTGAGTCCAGAGTCTCTCATGGTTTGTCTCCCTCTCTGATTTCTTCCCGTTCAATTTTACCTCCCTCTCCCTGTGGTCCTCCATACTATTCCTCATGTTCCACATATGAATGAATTTGCTCAGCAGTGTTCAACAATCCTGAATGGTCTGCAACACTTACGGTGAAATATAATGACAGGTCTCAATATTATAAATAAATGTGAAACCTGTCCTAGTGTTGTGATACAATGACTTATGAGAAATAAATATTTGGTCATTCAGAAAACCAAATATATATTTCCCAGATATATTTGGTTTTCCCACACAGTTCCTAGAAACATTTCAGAGCCAGAAAGGGTTCGAAATAGTTATTTTGTTATTAATGAAGGTGATTTTTGGACCCCAGCGAAGGGTAGATCTGGTTTCTAGGATAACCAAACAGGTGATTAGAGGGTTGGAACTTTCAGTGCCATTCCTCCACCTATGGGGAAGGGTAAGAGGCTAGATGCTGAAACCTCCAATGGCCAACAGTGAATTGCGACCTAATGAAGCATTTATAAACACTGAAGAGGACAGTTTTTTTGTCCCTTTTCAGAGAGCTTCCAGAATTCACCAGGTCCCACAGAGCCAGGCCCAAGCTCCAGGAAGACAGACACTCCTTTGTTTAGGACCTACCCTATCTATTTCTTCACCTGGATGTTGGTTAATGTCCTTTAATAAACTGGTAAACATTTGTGTTTTCCTGAGTTCTAAGAGAAGCTCCAGCAAATCTATCTAGTTTCCAAACTGTAACAGCTTATTCAGAAGCACAGGTAACAGCCTATGTCTTGGGAAAAAATAAATAGAATTTTTTTCATTGTGCCCAATATAAATATTTTTTAATTTTTAAAGTTTTTAATTGCAGTTAGTTAACATATGGCATAATATTAGTTTCTGGTGTACAATACAGTGATTCAATGTTTCTGTACATTGATATGTGCTCATTACAGCAAGTGCACTCCTTAATCCCCATAATCTATTTTACCCATCCCCCAACCTACTTCCCCTCCAGTGGCTATCAGTTTGTTTGTTCTCTATAGTTAAGAGTCTGTTTCTTGATTTGCCTCTCTCTCTTTCTTTTTACCCTTTTGCCCATTTCCCCCCTTAAATTCAAATAGTTTTCCTTATTGTTTTAGAATTAATATATCAGTAAGAATGTTTACATTACAATGATAACCGTTCCTCATTTAACAAGTAGATGCTCCTTTCTAGGCTGCGTGAATAATTAGTTACAGAAAATTGAAAGATTGCACAAAATTACATAGATTCACAGCAACTGCAAATATATCATACTTTGATTTTATATAATCTGTGAAAACTACAGCATGATGACACTAGGGGCATAGTGAGGAATTTTATCCTGAGTCCAAATGTTTTATTATGTACTAAAGGCAGTTCCTATGAACTTATAATGTAAATGATAAGTGATGGAGTTAGAAATAGATCAGAGGGATACTCTCCATCCAACTGGAGTATGTTTTCTATAAGAAATCAGGGAGATTACGGAAATCAGTACCTCCCAGCCAGATGCACCTGATATTTGTATCCTTTCTTCTCAGTGTAATAAGCTCTCATTTTTATGTATTTTATGTTGTAGAATTCTCAACTGTCCAAGCTTTCAACCAATTCCTCTGGTTTTATTGTATGACTATTTCTTCGTTACTTTTTTTTCAGGTCCATTTACTGTTCTGCTGACACACCTTACCTGACCCTATCTTCTTGGTTCTTAAAGCAACTTTCACCAGATTCAGAACCTGGTACACACTTCAAAATCCACCTGCCTTTGTTTTTGAGACATCCTATTTGTCTGACATTTCCTTATATCTCCAACCCACAGGTCAAATTTGCTCACTAAGTGACTCCATCTACAGGTTCTCTAAGAAAGCTTGAGTTTGAGGGACCTAGCATATTCCAGCATGGGGTACATCACTAATCCTCTCACTTACCTTCACTATGCTGTGAGCAGTATTGTATACAGAGTTAGACTATCATCCTTTCCACTGGGCCATATGACACAGTAATATTCTTTCCCATGCATGAAAAAAAATCAGCTTTCTTTAAATAGAATATATATTTCTATTCACATTTCACTGATTCCAGTATTTAATATCTCCTTTAGGAAATTCATTTTGGAACTTATCTAAATAAACTAAAACCAATAAAATAATGCAAGGCTTTCTAGATATAACCTCTACTTTCAAATGATAAGCTAAAGCACATTTCTCCACATCACATTATTCTCTGGGTAAGAGTCAACCTGAGCATTACTACTACTCCTAATGGAAACCTTGGCATGATTATATTAAAAATTTAGAAGCAGAGGGGAAGAGTTGCTTGGTCTCATTTAGCTGCACACTTTGATTAGGGGTTAGTCAAAACCCAAACCACACTGGATCATGTCTTCTTAACCATATATATGATCTTTATAAATTACTAAGAAGAAATTTTTTTCTTAAAGGTTCTTAAATATTCCATTGGTCTAAGGAATACTATAACTTTATAGTACTTTTCAAATGAGAAGTATAGGCCTATCTCCAGGGTCAACCAAGGATAGATATTTAGAAGTCATTCCTCTCAGTAGGTTTTGCTATATGCTTCCTTCAAGTTTCATTTGTGCATATTTTCAATGCATTTGACAATCCAACCAACCAGATTCCTGGCTCTGTTATTTTGCCTCAGCCAGGAGAAACCCTCAGATGTTATGCTAATCTGGAGAAGACTTTAGTTCCTCTAGGCTTCTCAAAGGTAGAAATTTTCAAGACCTGGGAAACTTTCTCTTGTTAATATAACTTTCCAAACAAAAACCTTAAAATCTGGTTTTCCCAACAGAATCTCTGGGTCAAATACATCATTTTCATGCTTATATTAACTGCTTTTTTAATCGGATAATACTAAAATGTTTTTATGTAAATGGCACCTCAGTCAAAAACAAGCTCTTCCATGTTAACAGCTATAGGTCCTTATAGCAAAATTTTGGTGAACAACAGCGTACTAACAGAACTCTGTCATTTTTCTCTATCTTCACCAACATTTATCCCCAGCATAGTAAAAAGAAGAAAAAGAAAGAAAAGAAGTTGTGTAAAATCTGAATTTGTTAGCAGGAACAAAACAAACAAACAAACAAAAAAACTACAAACAAGACAAACTAATTCATGTTAGCAGACATTACAGCTTAAGCCCCTTACATGTTTTGTGGTGACATTTTGGCATATATATGTCTTTCAAATCTGCCTATAGTATTGTGTTTTCAAGGTTAACAACATGTATGAGTCAAAGAACACCATAATATTCTGGAGATAATTCATCCATTAGTCTTTCACTTTTTTGCTTGTGTTACAAGCAGAGACACAAACTTTCCTTCTTCTGAACTGTCATTAGAAGGATGTTAGTAGAGAGAATATCTGAAAGAAAGAGATTGCACTTCCTTCTGGAATAAGGGGTAGACACGCTTACTCCCAAATGTAATAGATTTGGTTTCCCTAAACTTGGCATTCTTCTACTATAATACATGCCATTGCATATGTGTGTATAAGCTGGACCACTTCCAGTCATGCTGTGGGAATTGTCACTTTGGAAACCACATCAAGTGCTAATACCCTGGTCACTATTACAGGCATGTATAATGTCTCTGACCCAGATATCTCATGTCTTCTGCCAGCATTGGGGAAGTCAAGGCAGGCTAATTTGTGAGACTCTTCACTCTTCTTGACAAATATCTGAGATTTAATTTTTCTATAATTATAATGACTTACCAGGAAACAGAAATGGGCTATTGTTGACAGAAAATGGCTAGCATTTATTTTCTCTCCGTTTATTTGTGGGGCAGTTGATTTAAAACCATTTCTTAGCAGCTTTTAATAAGCATTTTATTTTATTTTTTTAAAGATTTTATTTATTTATTTATTTGACAGAGAGAGATACAGTGAGAGAGGGAACAGAGGCAGGGGAACTGGGAGAGGGAGAAGCAGGCTCCTCACTGAGCAAGAAGCCTAAAGCAGGGCTTGATCCCAGGACCCTGGGATCATGACCTGAGCCAAAGGCAGACACTTAATGATTGAGCCACCCAGGTGCCCCTTAATAAGCATTTTAAATTGTATAAGACTCCTACTTTTTTTACTGCAAAAAGACACAATCACAGACACTTGATAAAGAAGAGAAATGGAGTTTGTGCTTTCTTTTTACACTCTTTTTTAGTATATTTGATAGATATTATCAGTGTTAGCATCACTAATATCCACATTTCCTAACTTGTAATAGCGTGGAAGATAGAAAAAAAAAAAAAAAAGAAAGAAACCAAAGAGAAAGAATGACCTGGCCAAAACTTCTTGTAAACACATTCATCAAACTTCTTGATGGTATTTATGAATACAAAATTATAATTTATGGATTTATGGAGCACAGACTTATAGAAAATATTAGTGTTAGCTAAGTAATTATCAGAGTATAATATAGATATGTTTTATGACTAAACTAGTTTTTTGTGTACATGATGTATTGTGTGCATTACTTAGAGATTTCATCTGTTATATATGAAGCAAGGCACTACTTATGTGAGGGAAAAAGAACTAGGGAGTGTGGTGGGAGAGTTTTCAATTTTTCACCACTGAAGACGATGTTAACTATGGATTTGTCATAGATGGCTTTTATTATATTGAGGTATATCATCTAATTACTTTTAGGGGGTTAGCAAAAATTTCAGTATTTCTAAACTCCACAATTACCAGTTATGTGTGTTCTATTACTTAACCTATAAATAGCATTTACTCAAATTTATATCTCCATTTTATTTGAAACTCCTATTTCAATTAACTTCAAGAATATCACAGTTTGGGGGCACATGGGTGGCCAGTGGGTTAAACCTCTGCCTTTGGCTCAGGTCATGATCTCAGAGTCCTGGGATCGAGCCCCACATTGGGCCCTCTGCTCAGTGAGGAGCCTGCTTCCCCCTCTCTCTCTGCCTGCCTCTCTGCCTACTTGTGATCTCTCTCTCTCTGTCAAATAATTAAATAAAATATTTTAAAAAAAGAATATCACAGTTTGGGTCACCTGGGTGGATCAGTCAGTTAAGTGGCTGTCTTTGACTTATATCATGATCTCAGGGTTCTTTGGTCCAGCCCCACACTCAGCCCGGAATCAGGCTCCCTGCTCCATGGGAAGTCTGCTCCTCCATCTTCTTCTGCTGCTCCCCTTGCTTGTGCTCTCTCACTCACACACTCTCTCTCAAATAAATAAATAAAATCTTAAAAAAAAAAAACCACAATAGCACACTTTATTGATTGGCCTGCTTCCCTGGAAGTAACTTCCTCACTTACTTTTCTAACTTTTTATTCCTTTCCTGGAGAAAGTATAGACAGAAACAATAATATAGCCATTGGAGTTGCAAAGTAATATTTACTCAATTTGAATAAAGTTGGAGTGATATGATTTAACTTTGATAAGGTGAGCTATCATTAAAATTTTCCCACCTTACTTAAGAATTATATTGTTTTGCTCCCCAAAGAAAACATATTCTACAGGAACTTATTTCTTTCTATTTTAAGGCCATTATATTTCCTCTTAGTTGATGTAAAATACTTATAAAATGGATGATGAGGAAAAGTAGGTGGCTCTGATAAGACACATGCATTTCAAACAGTATAATACAAATCCAATCCATAAACTGGACGTACCTTACTTAAATTTCTGGGCATGGTAAAAGATTCCTTTAAAAAACGAATGACAGGGGCACCTGGGTAGCTCAGTGGGTTAGGCCTCTGCCTTTGGCTCAGGTCATGATCTCAGGGTCATGGGATCAAGCCCTGCGTCAGGCTCTCTGCTCAGCGGAGAGCCTGCTTCCTCCTCTCTCTCTGCCTGCCTCTCTGCCTACTTATGATCTCTGTCTATCAAGTAAATAAAAAAAAATTAAATTAAAAAAAAAACAAACCTGAATGACAAATTACTGCAGCTTGCAAATTCTACACTTAGAAATTGGCTCTTTTTGATCTGGAATTAATGTATGCTATCTTTATGTGTCCTATGACCAATTCACTCAAATGGCTACCAACTCTGAATAGATCAAGAAGTGAAAGTAGTTTCTTTAACACACTCACGCTGTAATACATGTAGCTTTGCCATTTGGTGTTTATGAAAAAAACGTGTAAGTTATTATCAGAGAACTGTCTGATTTTGAAGTTTTCTTGACCCCGTGACAAATTTCTATGGGAAATCACAGTGGATTATTTTGAACTTTTAAATAAAGTTGTAACTCCTTGGGCTAATAATTATTTTCCCTTAAAGAAAAGCTATTAGACTTCTACAGGACCTTTAGTAATATTTAAAGGCTATTTATAGAATATCAGGTGAGCAGCTGACTTTCAGAGATTGGATATTTATAAACAACAAGCTGCGAACTAAGAAATGCCTGGAGACTTCATCTTCCAAAATTCAGTGTACATGTTCACCTATAGAAAACTGTGGAGCAGATATTAAGTAAATGTGCCTATTAGACCTTAAATTTTGGCTAAAATATATATTTAAAACTTCAAGAAGTTTGTTTGTAAGTTAATTGTTGGGACTTCTGAAAAGCAAATATTTATCTGTGGTGATCAGAAATAAGCCAGCCCAGGATCTGTGTGAGTAATGGCCCATGACAAGAAAATTTACAAAAGAGGCATATCAGTAGAACCTTCAGGATAGCCCAGAATATTAGAAAAGTTTTACTCCATATGACTATAACTCTCACGGCCCCTTCTGTGCAGGAAATTTTCAATACTGAATATAAATAAAATGATCCAGTCTTTGGATTTATTTAGCCTCTCCAGAGTCTATTCAATGAACTCAGTAAGAGAAGGTCCATGATAATACTCATGAGGTCTATTTATGAACTCAAATATAAACTACTTTGCACCAAATGTGACCATACTATCCATATTTATATTTAATAAAATAAACTTCTCTAGTGACATTTAAAAAATAAAATAATTATTTTATTAAATGAGACATAATTAAAAATTCAGTAAATATTAGAAGGGAAAAATAAAATAGTACGTAAAATTTTGTGCCAAAACATCTAGAAACTAAGTGTAAAGAAAAATGTTATAAAAAATATAAATTGGCACAGCTAACTCAGAAAGAAAAAAACTGAATGAATCCATAATAATTAAATGAATGGACTCAATAGTTAAAACTTTCCTCTCAAAGAAACAGTCAACTTAGAGAGTTTTAAGGCAAGTTCTAACAAATACTTAAAAAAAAAAAAAAGATAAATGCAATTTTACCCAGTTCTTTCAGAAGTTAGAGGAGAAAGTATTCTCCAACTAATTTTACTAGGTCATTAAAACCCTGATACCAAATCCATGCTAAGATTTCTTTTCTGAAGTAGCTTTGGATTCAAGGATAAAGATTTACCGTAGGAGTCAGAACAGGGTTTAGGACTAAAGGGCCAAGATTTTAGTGTAGGTTCTTTTATTAACTATATGACATTGAGCAAGTCATTTCTCTAGGCTTGTTTCCTCATTATAGTACTACAAGGATGTTCACATAAGTCAGTATGTGTGATAAAGATTTTGCAGTATGCACCATTATATGAACACAAAGTACATATTGTAGTCATTGAAAAGAGTAAGAAAAATATGGAAACTTTTTTGACAGAAAGCAAGATGTAAAGAATAGTAAGAACTCCAAAGACCTAAAAGATAAAATTTCTCAAAGATTAAAAGATCTGTGAACTAAAAAACTTGATATTTGCTTTTGCCAAGGATTTTTAGAAGATGTAAAAGCTATTTAAACATTAGAGACCCATTGTGAATACATTAAAAGTATGGTCCCTAATAATAAAGAAAAAAAAAAACTGAGTAAGATTTGAAGAAGTCTGAGACTATTTCAGAGTTAAAAAAAGAAATTCTTTTAGATAGGTGAATGACAAGAAATCATTGCTCTGACTCCAGTGTTAGGGCACAGATAGTCATAATTTGGTTAATTCATGGTTCTCTATATTATTCTGGTGGAAATGAAAGCCATTTCAGCAAATAGTTAGCTTATATGATAAAAACACACCACCTTAAAGCAAAAATATAAATATATACAGTTCATCTCAATACAATGCTTTACTAGAACTGGTACCCTCAAGAAACTACAGAAAAAAAAAAAAAGAAAAAGAAACTTCAGAAAGAAAGTTAAAATACAAGTGGCAAACTGGTATAGAAATTTAATTGATTTTGTATATTGATTTTACCTCCAGCAAACTTTTGTAAGGCCCTTCTTATTTCTAATAATTAGTCAATAGATTCTTTGGAATTTGCATATAGACAATTACACCATCTATAAATAACTATAGTTTATTTTTAGATTTCCAAAGACATTGTAGTATATGATGAAATGTCATGTGTCAGGCACAAAATGCAGTAACTCTTCCTTTACCTTGGAAGTCACAGGTCACTGTGTGGGAAAATTAATGAAATCCCTACTATATACAGCTGTTATGGAATTACACATTACAGTCCTCAAGGGGACCTGGAGTCTGCTTTAGCTTGCTGCATTGACAAACACACAAAAAGAAATTATCATTGTTCTGAGTTGCAAACTTAATGATGAAAGTTATAGGGACCAAACAAGTCAAATATATTCTTTTGAATAATTAGTTTACAATATGGTATCAATCAAAGAATAATCAGAATAATCCATAGTGATTTTTTTAAATGCTATCTTAAGAACCTAGACAAATTTGGCCTATTGCTTATTTTTATATTTGTAACCGAGTTGTCTATCCATGATACTTAAGGCATAATTAATGTGTTCATTGCAACAGTTTAAATGCTGTGATTTTGAAACTACTGGGAAGAGTCTATTGAAGTCTAGTTTACCTCGCTCAAGGCTCATTCAATCTCATTCCATTATGGAAATCCTAAGATTCTAAGAAATTATTGTTGTGGCAATGAATGGAGAGGAGATAAAATCTACCTTCAGCCTATCTTGATGCATTATCTTTGAAAAGTAGTTGCTGGCAAGTAGGAAGAGTTTATCTTAGTGTTTCATGTGACTGGAATAACTGAGGTGATCTGCTTTCCCAGGGTCACACCCAGTGGAAATCTCCAGGGCCCTTCAATTTCATTATCTCAGTTCCCTATTACTTCTCAAACATAATGTAGTATACATTTAAGAATTAGCAAACTTGTGATCCTGTACAATATGACACCACTTTCAGGTCATGCAATATTCAGAATGGTAGAAAGTAAGTTTATAGTAGTAGAATATTTGACTACTGAAAAGAAGGTTTTCTCTAAACTATTAAGTTGTCCCCAAGGATTTGGTAAAATCTTTGCAAAATAAGTCAATCAGAGAAAGACAAGTATCATATGATCTCACTGATAGGAGGAATTTGAGAAACAAGACAGAGGATCATAGGGGAAGGGAGGGGAAAATGAAACAAGATGAAACCAGAGAGGGAGAGAAACCATAACAGACTCTCAATCTCAGGGAACAAACAGGGTTGCTGGAGGGGAGGGATGGGGTGGCTGGGTGATGGACATTGAGGAGGGTATGTGCTATGGGAGTGTTGTGAATTGTGTAAGCCTGATGAATCACAGACCTGTATCCCTGAAACAAATAATACATTATATGTTAATTAAAAAATATATATTTGCCTGCTGTTCTGGTAAATTTGGGAATGCTGAAGCAGGATTGTCTTGGCAAAAAAGCAAATCACTCAAGGTCTTGTTTGTTCGGTGGCAACAGATGTCAAGGTTTGGATCGGAGGCATAAGTCCTTCCTCAGGATTTACTCTATTCAAACATAAAACCACCTCTCAAGGTTGATGAAATTGTGCCTGTGGAGTCATTCACTACTTATGTACCCCAAATCATTTCTTCTCTTCCCTCCATAGGGATTTTTTTTTTTTCCTTTTCTACTACTGTTTCTTTCCAGGAAAGCAAACATGATTTTCAGGCATGTCCCATTGACCTACTGCACTCAGGGAGCAAATTTTCAGAGATTTCCAGTCTCTCTGAAAATGATTTATTTTTTTTTTTTCCAGTCATGCCATGTGTTATAGAACAAGCCATAGGATTTGTGGTATGGTAGAGTAAATAATAACAGTAAAATAGGCACTTCTGTGGTATGTTCTTGGAGCATTGGGAAAGAATCCAATAGAATGAAAATATCTGGTTTTACCATAATAATACAAATGCCCTGAGGTCCTTTATATAGTAAAAGAATATGTCTTTTTTTTCAAGATTTTATTTATTTGTTTGAGAGAGAGACAGTGAGAGAGAGCATGAGAGGGGACATCAGAGGGAGAAGCAGACTCCCCATGGAGCTAGAAGCCTGATGCAGGACTCAATCCCGGAACTCCAGAATCATGGCCTGAGCTGAAAGCAGTTTCTTAACCAACTGAGCCACCTCGGCACCAAAGAATATGTCTTTATAACAAAATCTTTGAGAGTTGGCATCAATTATTTTTAGAAGTAAATAAAGGGAAATTTCTGCTGTATTTCCATATTATTAATGTTAGTAAAAAACAATTTTGTTATGTATGACATAAAATTATAAAATAACAGGAGGTAACTACCTATCTGAACTAGTGAGGTGAATTCTCTGCTTTTCGATAGTGACTAATGATGCTGAGTATGACTATCACTTCTTTTCCCCCATCCTGCAGCCCCTGGTGACAACAGTTCCACTCTCTGTTACTATGAATTTAACTTTGTTTTCTTTTAGGTTTCACATATAAATGAGATTATGCAGTGTTTATCTTTCTGTGTCTGGCTTATTTCACTTAACATAATGTCCTCAAGTTTCATCCAGGTTGTTGCAAATATCAGGATTTTGTTCTTTTTAAAGGCTGACTAATATTCCATCGCATATATGTATACCACATGTTTTTAATTTTCATTTTTTATTTGGGTGTAGTTGACACTCATGTTATATTAGTTTCAGGTGTTCAACATAGTGATTCAACATCTCTATACATTATACTGTGCTTACCACAAATATAGCTACCATCTGTCACCACACAATGCTATTACAATACCATTTACTATATTCCCTATGCTGAACCTCTTATTCTCCATTGACTTCTTCTATAACTGGAAGCCTGTACCTCCCACTCCCCTTCACCCATTTGTTCATCCCCTCTACCCCACTTTCCTATGGCGATCACCAGTTTGTTCTCTGTATTTACAGGTCTGATTCTGCTTGTTGTTTGTTTATTGATTTGTTTTGTTTTTTAGATTCCACATATGAATGAAATCGTATGTATACCATTCTTTATCCACTCATCCATTGGCCACACTGAGAATAAATTTTGAAAAGATAAGACTGTGAAAAGAACTGGCCAAGGAGGGAACTCATCATACTACTTCACAAAATGTGGGTTTAGAGGATGCTAGGAAGCTCACCTTGTCCCTAGAAATAGTATACCTCGTAGTTTCTTTAGCATAGATTATCAGTGAAGGAATTACAGATATTAAAAGGTGAAATAGGTTGTATGATTCTATTCTCTGGGGCCTCTGAGAGATATTTGGGTTAGGGACTCTCAGCTCCTAACTTACACAAAGGGAGAGAGATCCAGTAGCATGTTTTCTACCAACGACATTACTCAATTTGTTCTTGGAATTTAATTATTAAAATCCATAATAATAGAGACTTTAAGGATTTATGAGCAAAGAACAATGAAAAAAATCCCCTAAGGAAGAGAAGACCACAGAATTAAATCATACATAAATTATTTTTGGTATTAAGAGATAAGTATGTTAGGTCAGATTGGCAAAGCATACTTAAATTACAAGAACCTAATGGATCAAGTTATTAAAATAAATTTAAAGACAAATGGTCAAACTTCTGATTCAGATAACATTAAAAATAGTTGCTCTACTAGTACACTTCCAGGTATAAACATAAGCCTGATCTTTCAAGAGGCCTTTTAGTCGATGTAGGAAGAGAACTTTAATCTTTCCTTAAAAGTTACACGATCGATAAAATCTATGGGGCTAAAGCACATAAAAAAGAAAATCTGTTAGCAAAAAAATATATAGCTGGACTCACACATTATTAATGTACTAAAGTTTGTTGAGATGATCAATGAGCATCATGAAGGATGTTATGGGGAAAGAAACAACTGCTGTTGATAACTAATTAGGTAGTAGGCAAAGCACTGAGTATCCTTGCAAGAAAAAAATCTCAGAGGTAATTATCCCCAGTTTCTAAACAAGGACATGGGTTAAAAATAAGAGATAAATAGATTTCTGAAAATCAGTCATTTATTAAATTCAAACCTATGACTGCTTGAGGTCTGCTCTCACTTTCTTCTGATCAACAACAATTTCTATAAATTGACCCTTAATAAATGTAAAGTTATGGAATCATAAGCTTGGTAGATTTCTTCTATTCACATCAAAAAATGGATTCATTAGTTTAATAAATGTCAATCTCTGGTATTGCTAATAAGTATAAATCTAATCATTGTTCTAAGGAAAATAAGACTTGCAAGACGTTTCATTTATATGAGGTTTAATGGAAAGTCTTTTTGCAGAAGAGATAATGAAAGAGCTTGAGGCTACTTTACAGTGAGGATTCTACATTTCAGGCTACAAAAGCTGACTTGGGTGACTGGAACACAAATGGACTTTACAGAAAGGAAATTTAGTGTTTACAGAATTCTCTTGGAAGGCTGGAGAGCCAGCCTTAGAGATCACAGTCAGATCAAGGCCCAAATGAGGTCATGCTAGCATTCTCAAACAGGTAGATGACTGCCTGTAGCATTAATGGCCACACTGGTCCCATCACCGGGCCACAGCAGGAATGCGCTGGCACACCTGGGAATCAGAAACCATGTTGCTGCTATTGTCATCCATTGTTCCAATGATTCTGCAGGATTTTTACCTTTTTATACTAATATTCTCTATAGCAGTTTGGCAGAGAGAAAAGTACCTTTTCTGGTTTCAAGGAACCCAGGAACTTGGGTGTCTGGCATGTTCCCTATACATACTTTAAAGGGCTTTAACAGTGTCACACACAATTTGATACCATTTGTTTTAATTACTATTCCATTCTAAATACATCCTGGTGTTTATTAGAATTTTTATGAGAAGTATTATAATTTTTTTAAATTTTAGAATACAAAATTTAAATTTTTAAAAAAATTTTATCATCTGGCCCATAAGTTCTTTAAGAGTATGCATTCTAGTTTTCAAACAGTTGGGATTTCTGTAATTATCATTGTTGTTATTGTTTTGTGACTGCTTTCTAAAATGACTTTCTTTGGTTGGATGAGATTTGTAGCATATATTTTTAAATTTTGTGAGACTTGTTCTATTACCTAGTATATGGTCAATTATTTTGTTTATGTACTATTTATGAATGATGGAAATACTCTATTTGACTAGTGTAGAAAGCAGTGTTTTATATATGTCCCTAAGATCACTGTTTTCCATCTCATTGTCCAAATCCTTAATAATCAAACTCTTATCTCTCTTTATTCTTTACTAAAGAAAGAGGTATGTTAGAAATATTCCATAACAATTATGCAACAATTCATTTCTCTTTGGAGTTTTCTCACTGTTCCTTCAAATACTTTCAGATTAATTTACTTGATACATTCAAAGCTAATTTACTTGGAATTGTTATCACTGTTTAAGTGAAGTAAAATTTCTATCAAATATGTATCATTATCTCTGATAAACATTTGAGTATTGAAGACTATCAATGTATTATTATAAGTATTAAACCAAGTATTTCAGCTTTCCAACTATTGCTTCACTGCCCAAATTCATCCTTTTGCTTGCCTTGTGAAAATAAAGAGATGCCCCTTAAACACTTACTTTTTCTTTGCCAGTTGCTACTACATTAACTTGATCAGGAGGGGGCCCTGGAGAGACATGGTTGGAGTAATGTTTGCTCACTTGTCAAGCTCCTATAGCATGTGTGGCCTTGTCCCCAGTCCCTGGCCCCTGTAGCATGCATGGCTTCTGCAGGACACAGTGGTTGGCAGCACACAGTAGCCAACCCTTTCTCCCAAGCATCTACCTTGGGCTGTTAGGTAGCAGAGTTCCTCCGGTCTTTCCTCGGTCATCTAGAGGGTAAACTTCTAGCAAATTTGCCTAGTGCAGTACCACAGCGATTTTTTTTCTGCCCTTGAAAGAGCCATGGCTATGCCCACTACAACAGTCTGGATCTTAGTCTTGTGTTACAGGTTGCTTTGATGCTAGATCTTAGTCCTATGGGTAATGGATACTCCTTATATCTGGTATTGCTGTATTTTTTAGAGTTCTCCTTAGTTCTTATTTCCTAATCTCCCATTATGCCAATACCCATTTATATTTAATAATTCTTGATACTAAACTTCCTTTTTTCAAATTACCATGTAATTCCTTTATTCTTGATTGGATGCAAATTGATATGCAATCTGTATTACTCAGCTAGGACTAGCATAATAAAATGTCATAGACTGGGTGGCTTAAAAAAAAGGAAATTTACTTTCTCACAGTTTTGGAAGCTGGAAATCTGAGATCAGGGTGCCTGCATGGTCAGATTGTAGTGAAAGCTTTCTTCCTGGTGGTCAGAAGAAGACTTTCTCATTGTGCTCTCACATGGGAGAGAGAGTTCTGGTGTTTCTTCCTCTTTTTTACAAGGGCTCCAGTTGGCTTCTTTCTGGCCCGCCCCATGCCCCCATCATGTTAGGTAACTACCCTTATGAGTTTATTTAACTTTACCTCCTTAAAAGTTCTATCTTTATTATAGTCACATGCAAAATTAAGGCTTCAACATTGTGAACTAGAGTGGGGGCAATTCAGTCCACAGTACATATTTCTCTCAATTCATATTTACCTAGTATAACATTTTAAAATAATTTAAATTTAGAACTTTCTGTACCTACATATTTTAAGAGCTATTATTTTATCTAGTATACCAATAGATTTTTTCACATTGCATATCTTTCTATAGATATTTTGAGGTGATGTAACTATTCTTGGCAACTTTTCTGTGGGGATTCTTTTTGACCTAATTTTAAAATACATAATTCCAAAAATATTGTTTTTTTCTCTTTGTCTTTTACTTAAGTGAACTTCAACCTGGTACCTTTTCTAACTAAACTGTAGGGTTGGGATTTGGGACTATACGTAGTTTCCATTAGCCCACCTGAGTGTCTAATTTTATTTGGGAGTCCTCTGGAGAGGATTATCAAGAGCTAAAGCATTAGTTTTTCTATGTGACAAGATTTACTCTGGTTTAAGCAATCAGGGGGTACTTTTCAGATCCCCTTCATGGATCTGGACTTAAATCTGGAGTCTGATCTTAATAAATCCTTTCTCTTGTATCTTGTGCTTTGTACAAATAGTTCAAAAAGTCCAGATTTCAGACTTTAAGGGTGTGGCAGATACTCTTCAGAGTATTCTAGTTCTACTGATTGTTGGTTCTTCCAGATTTGCATTTTTCTTGAAGTTTTCAGACTTTGAGGAATTCCTTTAATTTTCTGTCAAGCCATCCATGCATTTAAAAAATGTATTTTTTGAATTTTATCCCACGTTTTAAATGTGCTATTCCAAAAGGAATTTACCTTACTGCCTTCTTCACGTATTATTCATTTCTTATTTTCTTCAGGTAATCTGTATTTTATGATTTCTTCTATGTATCTGATCTTTTGGGTTTATACCATCTAATCTCGAATTTTCCTGTACATGTCTTTTATACTTTTCCCAGTATAAATATATTTTGGATGAAGCCAGGTTGATGCATATCTAATATATTGGAGCAAATTTTTTAAACCAGTATATGTATTTCAAACTCTACAAGTTTATCCTGCTTTAGGTATCAAATCATATCTTATTTATATTGGTAGCCTTGGGAATCAGCACAATGTCTTCAATGTTTATTAAACTTAATTGAATTTATAGAAATATTTGTTTATTTGTTTCTTCCCCAAGGCTTCATTCTGAATAACCAAAACAAAACAATGAATCTCTCACTATTGCCCTTTAAAGAGTGAATTTTAAGAAGTACATTAGGAATATAATTAAATAAGTAGACTGATGAAAGATCACCTGTATTCTTACACAGTCTCTTTTCCTATGATATCTTCTGATACCTGCTTTTGAATATGAAATCCTAAGAAGAAAACAATTAATTTTAAAAACAGAATCAAAGAACACGAGCTGGAATTGTCAGATACCTAGTTCAATCCACTTTACAATTTAGTAAGTAGAGACAAAGTAGTTTGAGTGCCATTCAGCTATATTATACTGGAGTACTGAAATATCCATATATATATATATTGCAGTGCCCATAATGGCTTTTTACTAGTTGTGTTGCATTCTTTGTTATTTTAACTTCAAACCACATAATTATTGGGTGTTATCCAGTCCTACCAATATTCTTTTGGTGGTCAACCCATAGATATAATGCAATAATGGTGCCGTGAAAGATAGAAACATCATTGTTTTGAGCACTTAGTCTTAGCCAGGAAGAGGTTCCTATGACATTTCTTTCCATCCAATGTGGTTTTTATTTTTTCAGCTTATTTTTATTATTTATTTTTAATTTCCTCACTCCTCACATTTAATGCTTGTCCTGGTCTTTATTATATCCTTAGGCCCTGCTTTATATTAATAAGGTTTTTCAAATAATGCTCTGTCATCTGCCCTGGATTTTATCATATACAGTGATATCTTTATTCAGCTGCAAACTCTTAAAAGTCTTCAAGAAAATATTACCATGTGAATGAAATTTAAATTCAATAAATCCAAAAGGAAAACCAATCTCCTAATTCGACCCATTTTCCCCCCAAATTTTGAATTTCTTTCTCTGATGAGGGTACAAATTTGAAATTTTTCTTTAATGATCTAATTTCCATGATAGTTTTTCTTTATAATTCATTTTTCTATAAATCTTAATTATCTATTTTTTAAAATATTATTTATTTATTTATTTTGGAGAGAGAGAGCATGATTCAGGAGAGGGGCAGAAGGAGAGAGAGAGAATCCCAAGCAGACTCCAAGCTGAGTGCAGAGCCAGAGACATAGGGCTTGATCCCAGGACACCAAGCTTATGACCTGAGTGAAAATCAAGTCGGATGCTTAACTGAATGCCATTCAGGTGCCCCATTTTAATTATCTATCTTTTAAAACCAGAATCCTGGTCTATTTCATACATCATAGTTACAGAGGTAGTTTGCTATCAGTTTGCTGGGTAGATGATAGCCTCCCACTATTAGTATAATGTTCTGTAGAACTCAGATTTTCAATTTATTGTGTGTTCATTGTCACACTAACAAAACCTCATTACATAACTTTTGTAGAACCTAAATATCTAACGTCATTATCCATATATTTTATATGTGTTTAGAGGACAAAATGTTACAGGTTAGCGAAAAATCTTAAACACAGAACACCTACTCAAAGAGATAAAATTATTTCTTTTTTTTTAAAGATTTTATTTATTTATTTGTTAGAGAGAGAGCACGAACACAGGCAGACAGAGTGGTAGGCAGAGGCAGAGGGAGAAGCAGGCTCCCCGCCGAGCAAGGAGCACGATGTGGGACTCGATCCCAGGACGCTGGGATCATGACCTGAGCAGAAGGCAGCTGCTTAACCAACTGAGCCACCCAGGCCTCCCAAGATAAAATTATTTCTAAGTAAGAGCATATATTGGAAAGAGTGAGATTCTCTTTCCAGAGGATTGGAAAGCTAAGCATCTAGTCATGTTACTTATAGCTAAATGTGGGATTTTTGCTAGTTGCAAGAAAAAAGAAATCTATGTAATAACTTATATAAACCTAAATGATCTATACCAAATTTGGGTGTTTTTGTTCCTTATATCAACAACTAGTTTACAATTAGCAGGGGATTAGCCTCTCAAAAGAATATGATTGCTTTATAAAGAATGAAAAAATTTATTTTTACCATGAGATTTTGGGTCTGTACTGCATAAATAAGTGCTTCCATGTCCACTAAAATATTCTTAATAATGTACAACTTCTACACTTTAGGTTTCCAGAGAACCCCATCTCCAGACAGCATCTTTCTACTGTTGCCATTACTTGTCCCAGCTTCAGGGCTTTGCCCTAAAATTAAGCTCCTCAGGAACCACAGCTTGAATTTATATATAACTAATTGGTTCCTATTCTAGAATTGAATTGTTCATATCAAATTTGTATAATGAGATAGTCATTTCCATACTGCTTCCATTCTTATCAACATTTCAGGCAAAATCTAGCAACAAACCTTAGACTCTTACATTTTCTCTGGACGTTCTTGTCCTACCAGGTGAATTTTGGCATGGGGGTACACTAGACAGGTCTCTAATCAAATAAATAAGTCCACAGAATGAGTCTTCCATCAGCAGGGAGCCTGCTTCTCCCTCTCTCTCTGCCTGCCTCTCTCCTACTTGTGATCTCTCTCTCTCTGTCAAATAAATAAATAAAATCTTTAAAAAGGAAACAAACTAACTAACAAACAGGAGGAAAGGCAGACTTTGGATGAAGAGTTAGGCATGTTGGTAGATTTGGTGGGAGAGATTACAAACTAATTCCCTTCTGAAGTTGTTATTGTGTCCATTGGGAATGAGGGATCTGGGAGAGAGATTTGGAGGGTTAAAAAGGGAGGAGAATGTGTAGAATAGCAATCCAAGAATGAATAAAATGAATTTGTCTAAAAAGTGTGGAAGAACAGGGGCACCTGGGTGGCTCAGTGGGTTAAGGCCTCTGCCTTCGGCTCCGGTCGTGATTCCAGGGTCCTGGGATCCAGCCCAGCATTGGGTTCTCTGCTCAGCGGAGAGCCTGCTTCCCTTCCTCTCTCTCTGCCTGTCTCTCTGCCTACTTGTGATCTCTCTCTCTGTTAAATGGATAGATAAAATCTTAAAAAAAAAAAAAAGTGTGGAAGAACAGCACACAGTAAAATGATGGAGGGTCAGAAATTTGAAGATGCAGATGAGGATCAAAATGGTTAAACTCTCAGTTCCACTGGGAGTGGTTTGTTATATAGTATGAGGTGGTGCTGAGGGAAGAATTCTTTAAATTAAGATACTTTTGAGGTGGTATTACTATTGCCTAGATCTTTATAAACTAGAGACCATTAAGGAACTGGCACAAAGAAAGATATTTTTAAGAAGGCAAGCTGGAAACAGAGAAGCCATCTAGATCCCTGTTGCCCTCAGCATCACACCAATTAAATTGTGATTTTTCAATACTGTTAACAGGAATATACATAGAGATAAGTATGTCTTCTTCTAGTCTTACCAATCAAGGATATTCCTTTAAGTATATACAGTAAATCATGAGATTAGAAAACAAAAACAAAACCTGTATGAATTCTTTTGCAATAATATTTCAAACCTTCCCAAGAAATATAGGCTTTGAACAGTTCTCATGATACTGATCTTAGGGTCATGGCCATCGTGCTGTGGAATGAGAAGCACATCAGGTCACATAGTCATGCCCTGTGGCTTTTTCACGGAGGTTACGATGGCAGACATCATTCTCTCTTGAGAGTACTTCAAATATGACAATCATTAACTTTGTGTATCTGGCACACTTTATTGTGACAGGATCAATATATGATGGTGAGATTTATAATGCCCTCTCTGGGGACAGAGAGCACAAATATAGCGATTTCTTATCTTTGTCTTTAGCAAAGATATGTATGTTCAATTCAAGAAGTTTAGAATTCAAGTGATCTATCTCATATTTTTAGTAGTCAAAAATATCTAATTCAAAAATATCTATCTCTTATATTGTTAGTAGTCAAAAATATCTAATTTTTATGAGACATTGAGTCATTTCTTAAATATAAAGAAACCCAATGATATTATTGATATTGTTTTATATTCATTAGTGAAAAATTAATCAAGTCACAATTTTTTTTATTATTTTAGATGTAGTGTGAGACTATAAGGGATATGTCTTAGTTTCTTTTGAAGTTTGCAAACTAGATTGAGGGAGAAAATAAAAACGCAAAATAAGTAGACAGCATTAAATACCACTAAGACTGACTCTACAATTTGAGTATAGAAACACAAAAATAAAATAAATATTATAAACAGTAAAATCCAGGTAATTGTTTATGGAGGATGAAGCATGTGAACAAAAATTGGAAAAAAAATTCATCAAATTTTAAAGACAAAAAGGACACAGGCCTTATCATTGAAGTATCAAATGCAAGTAATGGGAAAAAAAGAGAAACACTGGTTAAGTGGAGAAACTCCATTTGATGAATGGCAAATATTTAAACAAAAAACAATATGTGTTTTTACTTTTATTTTTCCTGCTGGACAACTGTTAACTTTGAAGTCTATCTTTCATATTAGGAAAATTAAAAAAAAAAAGAAAAGCTAATATCTCAGGTAATAAGAACTAATTAATTATTGCATATCACATTAAACATTCATGTTCCCAAGGATAATGATTCATTTACATGAAATCCCCACTTCTAGATCCTATACTCAACTTATGGTTTTTGCTATTTTTCCACTATCCAAGACTCACATTCTAAACTTGAAAAATCCTTCAAAATAAGGTTTCACTAGTTTATTTCTTTAAGGAAATAAAATCAGTAATAAAATGGCAACAATAGAAATTCACATATGCAGTCAGTTGGTTAAGCCACAGTCATTTTTATCCCTTTTATTTTTATCTCATAGGACAAAAGGATGGTAAATCAAATCCAAGCCAACAAAAGCATTTAATTTCAGCAAGTAATTAAAAAAAATCCCTAGCTAATATAAAATGCTTCTTTGGGGAAGTAACTTTTCAAACTATAAAAAGAAGTAGTACTACAGAGATGCCATAGAGATTTCGTTGCTAGTTGTAAAATAAACAGATTCTTAGAGAATGGATATGTTTTTACTCACTACTGTGCTTATAATGAGATTGAATTTAACTTCTTGTGTACTAATTGTATTAAACTGTGTACATAAAAGTGATGGAATAAGGCTGATTTGGGGATTAGGCAAGCAATCGAAGGTTTGGGAGAATGATACAAAATTAATATGTCTTGATTTTTTTTTTAACTCCGGTTTGTGCATTTCTTTGAAGAAAGTAAAGCAACAATAAGAAACTTTTAAATGGTATTAGAGATGAAGTCAAACTGGAGTTATGATGCTTTGATATATTTATTTCAGCTTCTGTGTGGTTTTATTATTTTTAACTTAAAAAAAAATTTTTTTTTGGTTTGTTTGGCTTTTGGTTTTCAATTTTATGCAGAAAAATGCCCAGATCAAAGCTCTAGGCAAAATCTTTAGTTAGAATGTGGTCTTGGTAGAATAAGAATCTCATTCTATAAAATCTAGTACCCTCAAAAAATGACAGAGTAATCAATCCATGACATTTGTGCTAATAAAGAAAATAACATGAACAGTTAGTTCACATCATTAGAGAATCCATTTTACAAATAAATGCCACAACTCCTTTGTATTCAAATAGAATTTGTTAGATAAAATTCTAGGGTCACATGAAAAGATTATACAATTTAGTTTCATAGGAAAATCGACTCTTTAAATCCCCTAATATTTAAGATAAGTTCACAATAAACCAACTGAGAACAACTGTCATATCTAAAGGGTTGTGTCTTCTAGTTTATAATATTCTCAATAGCTATTTAAATAGTTATTGATTAATATTCTAGTCAGAGATAAACAAACAATCTTTAGGCACAAAGATGATCTTACTTGTTCTTTTAGGTTACCCTTCCCTGCAATAAATATTCCTTTAGGTTAATGTATTAACTATCAGTTAAAATGAAACTATCAATTGCTCAAATTTAAGAAAAATATGTAAGATATATTATGTTTGATGATAGTTCAAGAAATCTATAGAGAGTAAAGTAAAACTAAATGGTATGAACTGCATATATATTAAACTTTATTGGGTTTCATTAGGCTAAAAGAGAAAGTATTTAAATCAGAGACAGTATTTTATTAGAAAGTCATAGGATGCATTATCTGAGCATTAAAAATTGTTCTATAATAGTCATCCTGTATGCATATACAAAATTGAAAAATAATTTCATAAGATATTTATACATGTTGCAGTTCCTTTTATGCTCCTTTAAAAATGGGAATGCCTAACACATTTCTTTCACTTCGATTCCTTCATATTCTAACCATATATTTTAATTTTCCATCTGTCTTTACAATATGCTACACATATGAGCAAAAATGTGACATATACACAAAAGTTTCCTTTTAATGGTTTTATAAACTTTTAGTACTTCCAACATAAATATGAAAGAAGTATTTTCATGTGGCTTTTTTGTAAATGGAATTTTATTATTTGGGCCCTCACTACATTGAAAATGTAGCTGATTCACATTTCTAATCATTGCTTCATCAGTAAAAGTAGTAAAGGATCATATAAAACAAAAAGAAATTAGTTTAGCCTTCCATTTTAATTAGTCACACCTATCTTATTAGGTATTTAAACCTTGATAACCTAGATTCAGAATTATTAAGATTAAGGTATAATTAGCTATTCAAATCAATTGTGTCATTCAATTCTATTAATTCTGTTGCTAAAATTTATCACATAATTAATCCTAATATTATTCATTATAACCCACAATTAACAGTCTATAGATGGAAACTGATTTAATTCTGAAAAAATACTGTACCAGCATTTTTGCTATCACATTTGCATTGATTGCCTACTCTTCCTATGAATAATAATGGAGGTAAGTTTAACTTAAACTTTGTACATTAGATATTAGCAGTTTCTAGAGTTTTTTTTTCAATTTTTTGAAGAATTGTATATAGCTTAATAGATGGTTTTAGTTAAATAACTGTTTTAAGAACAGCATGTCATTTGGCTGTCTTTTTCTGTCAACATAAAGAACAAGAGTATTCTTAATATAAAATATCTCAAAACAAGCATATTTCCCAATAAAATATGTTAGCAATATAAATCAAATTAAAGGTAAGCAAGGCACAAATAAATCATAGTTTGCATTGATTTTTATTTCATGAAAAGCAAACCTTTCATAGCATTTGTTTTTATTATTTATTAGTATTAGTTGGAAACTAAACTCAAAAACATTTTAACAGGGATGCCTGGGTGGCTCAGTTGGTTAAGCAGCTGCCTTCAGCTCAGGTCATGATCCCAGCGTCCTGGGATCGAGTCCCACATCGGGCTCCTTGCTCGGCAGGGAGTCTGCTTCTCCCTCTGCCTCTGCCTGCCTCTCTGTCTGCCTGTGCTTGTTCGCTCTCTCTCCCTCTCTCTCTCTGACAAATAAATAAATAAATGAATAAATAACAAGAAAAATATTTTAACATTTCTTGAATGGTAAGACATTTAAAAAAAAATTCAAAACAAATGTCACTTTAAATCTATACTTCTAAATACAAGCAGGCCTTTGCTTTGCATTTCATAGTCCACTAACTTTCCGTTTTTCCTAGCTACTATTTCTTATATTCTCTTTTATCAAGTCAGGTACTACTCTTTCTTATTCTCTTTTACCTGTTGAGCTTTCCTCTTGTTTCCCTGAGAATATAGATCATAAAAGAACTCCTACAGGCTCCTGCCAAGACATTTATCCACCCACCCACATTTGGATGATATATTTTGCCTTTCTACCTGCCACCGTGGATGAACTATATCTATGTTCCTAATTAATATATATGTCCCTTTTCTTGTGAATAGATTCCTTCCCCTTAGGAACATTATTTCATCATTTGTCTTCTCTCTCTCGGATCAACATTTTTTCACCCTCTCTACTATGTCATTCTCATTAGCAGCATTAAATTTGCAATTTCCCCAAACTTAAAAGAATAAAATGATAAAAAGTCATACTCTCTTTAACCTGCCTCTCTCCTGCTTCTGCTCCACTATTTTCCTCCTTTATAGCTCCAGTTTCTCTCCTGAATGTAACCTAGTCAAGCTTCTCACCACTTCTCTCCTGACAGCCACATCCGTATGTTCAAACACCCTATGTATTCATAATCATGAGTTACTGTCAGCTGCAATTGACATAGTTGATCATTCTCATATTCTTCAAATAGCTGTATTAATTGGCTTTGAGGACACCACACTGTCTTGAAACTCCTTCTTCTTAACTGGATACTCCTTTTCAGTCACATTTGTTAGTTCTTCATAGTCTAATATGAAAATATTGGAGGGTTCCAGAACTTGATCTTTGGATCATTTTTCTTTCTCTCTATTCTCACATATTATCCATTTTTAAAGTCATTTTAAACATCATCTATACTTGATGTCTTCAACATTTATATTTTCTGCATTTTATACTCCTTTGAACAACAAAGTACATTTCTGACATTGCAATTTGGAAGTCCAATAGATATATCAAGAAATTATCATGTTAATTAAAGTAAATTTTACTTACAATAAAATTCATAGTTAATGTGAATAATTTGATAAGTTGTGTCATATATTATACACACACATATATATATGTGTATATATATATATATATATATAAACCATCTCCAAAATTATCCAAATGATATCTGTTACCCTTTATCATCACAACCCTTTGTAATGCTTGCATTCCATCCTTTCTCTTTCTCATACTGTACTCACCAGCCCTGGTCCCAAGGTCACAATTAATCTGTTTTCTTCTACTATTGATTAGTTTATATTTTCTATAATTTGAGATAAATATATTTACACAGTATATATTCTATTTTGACTGGCTTCCTTCACTCAGGATGATTATTCTGAGATTCCTGTGTGTTGTTGTATGCATCAGTAGTTCACTGATTTTTATTGTTAGGTAGCATTCCATTATATGGAAATATCATGATTTGTTTTTCCATTTACCTGTTTATGCACATTTGTCAGCCTCCTACCCTGTTTTGGGTTATTACAGATTATGTTCCTATGAATATTTGAATACAATTATTTTTTAAGATTTATTTATTTATTTATTTATTTGAGGGGAGGAGAGGCAGACCGAGAGAGAGAGAGAGAGAGAGTGAGAGAGAGAGAAGGAGAGAATCTCAAGGAGTCTCCCCACTGAGCATGAGACCTATCTATGTGGCCCTCAATCTCACGGTCCTGAGATCATGACCTGAGCTGAAATCAAGAGTCAGTCGCTTAACCAACATGAACCACCCAGGTGCCCCCAAAATGTCTGCATTTCAAAACACAGAATTAATAGGAGGAAAAGACAGGCCACATGTTAGGAGAGAATATTTTCAAATCACATATCAGAAAAACTTCAATTCAGGATCCATAAAATCACTTTCAGAACTCAATAAAAAGTATGCAAATATCTCAATAGAAAAATTGGCAAAAGGTTTGAACAGATACTTCAGCAGAAAAGCATGGCAAATAACCAGATGTATAGATTCTCAACTTTATCAGACATCAGCAAAATGCAAATTATATCCATAATTATATACCATTACTACTTGAATGGCTATAATTTAAAAACACTGATGATTCCAGTTATTGCTAAAGATTTGGAAGAACAGGAATCTTTGTAAATATGTTGTGTAAAAAAAGTTTTTTTAAATATTTACACTTCTATCAGTATTTACGCTACTGATAGAAGTGTAAATATTTACACAACCTTTTTTTAAACAAACTTAATATGTCCAAGAACAAACCATAGTATTTCGTCCCAAAGCTTTCCCTCTAGCATCCCTTTCAATTTTGGTTAATAAAAATCCATTTTTCCATGGCTTGGAGCAATAATAGTGATATACTTCTCAACTCATTTCTTTCAGTTCCTGTAGTCCAATGCAACTACAAATCCAGTTGTCTTTACCTCCAATATATAGTAGGATCTGATTACCACTTATTACTTCCCACTTATAATGTGGGCCAAACCACTAGTCTCTCATCCATAGTATTCTGTCCTAGAGTTTGTACTGATTTCATGAGTCAGAATAATCTTATTCATATATATTAAATCATTGAAATTCTTTGCTAGTAACCAGTAATAGCTTTTCATTTCACTCAGAATAAATAAATAATGTATTCTCTTTTTTTTTATTAAAAAAGGACTAAACTTTATTGACAAACTGCTGCAGACATTAGACATAAGTTTAAGCTACCTATTTAGGCAGACTTACACATGTAGCATTTAATCTTCCAAGAACAAAATGGGAGGACGGTACAAATCCAATTAGGACTTTAACTTATGTACAAAGTGGATTTTGATTCCTTTTTCATTCAGCTGCAGTGTCCCTTTTTATATCATGCTAGTGTTGAGACATACTTGACTAACTA